>NJCR01002186.1:0-22986 GCA_002234235.1 Fusarium hostae | reverse complement strand
TGCTTTTGGTGCCATTTTAGCCTGAAAAAATACTCTACCCTAGCGGAGCGCTAACAGCGGGTGCCAAGGAAAAATTTTTACAGGAGAGAGTTGACGCTTACAATTACATTATCAGCAACGAAGCAGTACAGGGTAGTGCGAATCCAGCATCAGTAATTTATTATGGTAGTTTTATTGAGAACGCCCCAAAATGGACTAAACGTGGCGCATGCCCAATGTGCCACTAACGCTAGTATGATCCCCACCCTTCGTACTCACTAACAGCATTTTAGATATACATCTGTGACCCCAAGTAAGTTTAGACTCTATGCAGGGCCGGAGAAGATCAGGAGGATAAATGAGACTGACTATTATAAGAATTAAATGATTTTAAGTCTATTATAGTGCGGGCCTTCGAAGCCCGGACGCCGAACCCCCAGATCCTGTTATGGCTGTTACATGGCGGGGTTGATTTCGGCTCTGGCTGTGCACCTGGCATGCGCCACGCTTAGTCCGTTTTGGGACATTTCCATTGAAAACTACCATAATAAACTACTGACGCTGGACCCGCACCACCCTGTAATAGAACAACAATAACTACAGCGTTATGTAGTATGTACCTCATTTAATTCCCACTTGTGACTCTATATATTCACCTAAGTCTGCATCTACTCCCCGTAGACGACGTCACGCCCACTCAAATGACAATGGCATCAGAGCGCCAATTCGCGGATGAGCATGCTCGGATCAAGAATCTTGTCATATGGTACAACGATTATTCGGATTCGGATAATCTGGCTTCAGCTATTGCTATCATGAAGTTTTACGGTAACCGTGCAGATACGAAAGTGGTATATATCCAAGAACCTCGCCAAGTGTTCTTTGGATCAAGATTTACGGAACGGGAAGTACAGCGATGCCGCCAATTGATAGAAACCCACTTCCGTAAACTAGGGAATCCTCACAAGGTCCTTCTTGGTGGTCTCCTGAAAAAAAGTCACATCGATAACAATAAAAATATCTTCGGGGATGACCGCGAAATGGCAAGTTGACCTCAATCCTCGATGCAGAATAATTTTAGCTAAATATAAAATGTTTCAGCTTGAGAAGGCACTGCAGCCAGAGTATGAAGTACCAGAGAACTCCAAGCTACATGCGCTTCTTGCAGGTTGGGATCAGGCGACTTGTATGGCACAGGCGTCTGCTGGCTACCCAATCCAAATATACTTGGATTTGGAGAGTCTGAAGACTTTGACATCACCAGTACATCTTCGTCTTCATCGGCAAGACGAGTTGTTCTTGCGCGACGAAAAAGAGATCAAAGAATTCGAGGACGCCATGTCAATACCCGATCCAGCCCATAGAATCCAGTGCATCCGAGACTGGTATGACGCATGTACAGGTCGCGCAAGAAGGAGGCCAGAAAATCAACACAACGCTGTTGATGCTCTTGACATAGACTGTCTCTGTGACTGGATCAAAAAGGCTAAAGAAGTGCGTCATTTCGGAGGCGCCTCACTTGACTTTCTTCGTCGCCTCATTCTCAAAGGTGTGGCTCATAAAATCAGGTGCCATTTTCAGGTGGTGAGTTGAGTTGAACATCATTACTGGAGTACATTATATCTAATTTTCAAGGCAGGGAACGTATGATCTCTCCTCAAATCTATTTCCATATCAATTCAACATCGCTCTTAATCCTGGTGCGGCTGAATTTGTGTTTGGTCATTATGAGGAGTTCAGAGAGTTTACCGTTATAGCATCGCAAACAGCTCAGAGTGTCAAGTATCGGCTCATGAGCCTGGAATCTGATTTTTCCCTATTTGGCAAGAGGATAATGGGGTATAATATGGGCAAGACTCCTTTGGAAATTGCAAAAGGAGACGCAACACTGGATTCGAAACCTTCCCAGCATAAGCTAGGAATGCCAGATCTGACCATGATCATCATACATCTCCGACCTGATCTGATTAAATGCAGGACAAAATTTGTCGGAATTTCTGATCTATCTGACGGAATGATATACAAGCGCAAAAGATCAGGAATCAAGTCATATGAAATGAAAGAAAAATCAACTCTGGATATGGATTTGCCGGATATTTTTGCCGTCCTGGCAGCAGAGAGGAGGACTAAAGTCGCATTTGCACGCTTTGAACGGTACTGCTCAGGGCTACTTGCACGTTTCATCTAGTATCGGTATATTGTTCATGCTGCATAGAATCATGATACTTTATTATAGCGCTTCATTGAACCTCGCTAATTGCACCGTAAACTGAATTAGTTCTTATGAGGACAATGCTAGATACACATGGCATATGCTATACGCTTCGAATACGAGGGAGATGCCTTATTCTGTACTTTTTGGTTCGTAGATTTCGTTTCCCGGAACTTTCCGAAAAGCACTTCACAAAAGAATGAACCAGTCTGAGCGACAAGCGTTAAATAGGAACATGCACTTCTATTCTGCAGTTTCCTATCATTACTTCTGTCTCTTCTTTAGCCATAGTATGTTTCCATGATGGCGCTTGAGTTTACACATTGGGGCCAGAAATAGAATGCATTATTGTCTATTCCGGGTACTGTCATATGATATCAGCAACTACGCAGGTTTACACATAGTTCCTATTTCGGGCCTAAGAGTGAGTGGCTATTAATATCGTCCCAAACCAACCTAATTTTAGCAACATACCTCAATAAAACATAATAAGTTATGAAAGGAGTGAATGTAACAGTCGTCTAATACAAAAGGACGACGTAGTAGAGGTCGTGAAACTTTCGAATTTCTCGTAAGCTACATTCAATCTAAGTCTTGGTCGCTGTAGCCTGGTTCGTTATGGCCGAGCCCAATAATTTTAATACTGTTACCAGTACCCCATTCAACAATATCCGAGCCATACCATTGGATCTCACGAAGCAATTGCTACAAGAAACAGGGTATGTTCCTGATGGCGAAACCGGTTATGGAAAATTCTTGCTCGAATATCAAACCCAATCATTATTTCCTCGCTGTATCAGGGAACATTCTGGTCCATCTGCGTCTCCTGATAAAGACCATACGCCAGCGAGCAGGGCGATTGCACACCTCAAAGAAAATGTCATTAAGACAGGCTACTACGTGTCTACGGCTTTGAATTACCAAAGGTTCCAGAGCCTTCGGAATAGCCATATCATCCCTTCGGGGGTTAAGATGTTGGTTTATATTCCGAGTCCGCTCAGCATAGCATCAGCTTTCCACGAATCTGGGTATCTTTCCGATATAGCATCAATCTACAAGAAGGGATTACTTCAAGACATGGAAGATCTATCTACATACATGGCAGAACAGACAGGACATGACCATATTGCCATACAAATTGATATTGGTGGGGAATTGCCGTTGGCATCGTCGCCCAGCCGGCATTCCCAAGTATTTAAGAAACTAGATATGATGAAAACGATACTTGAAATGATTTGCGAGATCAATCCTAGCATAGAAGTTGGACTGCACTTCGCTCTCGACCAGCTCGATACCTCCATTACGACCTCTTTGTTGGAGACATCAATAGCCACCGTGCTCCATGTTCTGCATAATGCCCCAAATCGAATTAAATGGCTTAAATTTCCTTTGACTGGTACTGGTTCGGTAAACGTATGGAAAGAATTGTCCCGTAATTATGAAATTATCTCAGCTTTGAAGAAACAGAACGTTCAGTTGCGCTTTACACAGGCGCATCCGGAGCAGGCTCAGCTCGCTGTCGATCGCCTTGAAAGATGTGGATTTGAGCTTCTTCGCGGAAAACTACAAATTGAGAAGAAGATTGTTGATCTAACAGGAGAACGCGTTCAGTTCTGTTTACAAAGCATGCAACAGTACGAGAGTGAAAAAAACCTATGACCTCAATAAGCATGGGCTTAGCTAGCGGAGCCTCCTTCTCAATTTTCAAGCTCTACTCACCGACTGAAGTGGCAGATAGAGACACCAGCAAATTTGCCTGTAAATCTGCAGGTAAGTGCAACTAAACTGGTCCTCTTTGCGACGGAAATGATAACATATTGAGTGAGTCGAGCGTAGTCAGACATAGAAGTGTGAAGCATGTGTGAAAACGACGGAGGCGAGTGGTATAGTAGGAGTTTCTCATTAGGGCTGCTCATGTTTGTAGATAGACGAAATCTGAACAGCGTATGATCAGGATACTGACTCGTTTACCAGATATCAAATCGAAGGGGTCAGATAGTCTAGGAATGTTCAGTTTGTTTATTAGGTCTAGACTACATGCCAATCCGGCCAAAAAAGCTGTTTATAGACCGTAATAGACAGGCTGATAGGTCTTGAGTATGTAATACATATCATCCCACCAGTATTAGTATCGACAATTGATTATACTAGCTCAGGTATGGCTTAGTGGTCACATGCACGAAAGGAGCATCGCCAGCTCTATCCAACTCATTATTGATGTCGTGATAGTCATGTTGTCCAGATAACTCAGCCAGACTCATAGAGCCTATTTCCTTCAGTTGATCCAGTGTGTTAGGCGGTTGATTGAAAGCTTCCGGGGAGTTGTGATAATAATGATGGTGTTCTAATATGAATGGACGATTTGGATCTGCGAATAGCTTTTTGAGGTTTGCGCAATTAGGCCTAGAGCAGATGGAGTCGGTGAAGGTTATGTTGTAGGCCAGCTGTCGCCTCCGAGAACGGGGAGCCTTGCAAACCACACACACGTTCTCAGCTTCGAGGACGCGATGCTTGCGCTTGAGACTTGACCTTTTTGAGATTTGGGGGCGTTGCGGCAACCTGGATATATATAAATGATCAATAACTGCCAGAAAGCATGATGACGTATGTACCTTTTATGCCGCGATATGAAAGATCCCATAAGTTCTTAAACCCCCCCGACAATCATTTGTCTTGAATCAATACATTGATTTGGAGAAAGCGACCAGAAGGCACCACTGTGTATCCGTCGTGATAACCAGTGACCAGGAGAAGTAGAGAACATTAATGTCGGGCTTGCTTCAATACATTATATATAAAGTACTGTGCGGCATGTTGAAAATCCAGATGGTTGGGCATGTCGTGAAACATACAGTAGCTCACCTTGGGTCATACAGCCTTTGTCTGCTCATGTTTAGATAGTGGGAGCCCCATTTTGCGTCAGCAAGTCGAGGCTTATTCTGGACGGGATTGGGTCGGAGGGAAGATGACAGTTGTCGTGCGTAATCAGCCCCCTGGAAATGTCCATTCTTGGGCATTTCCTACAAATTATGGATATGTGAGACTGTTTGCCCTCCGCCGGCCCCACTCCAGGCTCGTGGGGAGCGATGACGAAAAGCAGGTATTACATGTAAGCGTTAGCGACCAGTGCCCTTTCGGCTAGACCTAGCCGCTACCGTGTTAAGTAGTACAGTACTGTATTGTATTATTATATAGCAATGGAAAGATACTGTACTGTACTACTGTCTTGTATTATGCTGTAATTTCGTCCGTTGAAGTCGGCCTGCTTACAGTTATGTTGAATAGCCACTTACGATACATATAAAATATTCATTTCGTGATTTTGCTATGTACTGTACAGTACACAACTTAGAAAAACAACAAAAAACAAATCGCCAACTATACGCGCAGGCTATAAAACATGCATCGTCCGTCTTCTACAAAGGTCTCTGACAGAATGTTGTTCAAGAATAACGCTTAGGTTGCGAAAATGAAGGAAGCTCAAATGAGACCTGGTCTCCTCGGGGTGAAGAAAGGCTGGTATTACGCTCTTGTTAATGTTGCGGAAGGCCCGATAGATCCAGAAACTCAACCACTTTTCTTCGAATCGTTACAGGATTTCGTATATGTCGAGGGGAAAAAAGAGGTAGTGTTTAAGAGGTCTTCAATTGTCTTGAATATCTCAGCCCTTTACCAGCCTGAAGCAATTGAATTGGAGGACTTGACTAAATTATTCGATACGTCTAAAGGGCTTCGAACATCTAAAGGACTTCAAACCTGTGTTCGTTATTTTGGGGAGAAGAAAGTTGTTAAATTCAACAGCAAGAAGATCATAAGCCCTTGTGACGGTCCCAGTCGAGCATTAGATGACATCAAACAAACATTTATACTTGATCTAGAGTTGGAGAAAGGACATGTTGTCCCTCAGTTTTTTTCGGAACCTGGATTCCCGGGGGGGGTTCGTGTCGAAAATTCTCTTCAACCTCAGGGAAGACGTGACGGTAGCTTCGGCTGGTAGTTCATCGGAATGATTGTCATACAAATAGGTAGAATTAAGCACTGAAACTTTGGCGGTCTCTTTTCCTTTTCTTTCTTTAAACCACACCTTGCACTTTCCAAGTAACGAGGCTTACCTAGACCTTGGCCGCTGGCTATGGACTTGCGCCCTGACTCGGCACTAGCTCACTTAGCATTATGGCCTGTCGATGACAGAGTCGAAGTGAGATGCATCACCATAATTAAGATCTACGAAATAATGCGGCAGGCATCAGCCATTGTTCTTTTACAGTTTTCGGCCAAACATGAAAGTCCCATACATTGCTCCAATATCAGCCTTTGTAACCGGGACCTTCCTCGAGCCCCAGTCTTCAGCACCCAGCTTCCACCAGCGGGCACCGCTTTCAACCGCAGATCCCTCTGTACTCATTCGAGCTAACCAGTAACGGTTGCCAAACTCCTTTAGGGTCCACCCTACACGCTCAAAGTTCTTCCTACCCTTAATTACTCGCTCGTACGCGCGCTCCTTGAGCTCGATGACCTGCAGTGGAGCAGAGGCAGGCCTAAGAAGTGCACTGGCACTACCGATAAGACTGTCCATGTCGGAGAGGTCAAGGTATCGGATGCTGTGAGGATGACACTCTCGAGCCTGGTATAGGAGATTGTTAATATCGCGCAGGTTGAGGCCTTTACCAATAGCGAGCTCTTCCAAATGCTGGACCAAAGGAGTGAGTAGAAGAAGCTGGGAAGGATTCATTCTGTTTCCATTAAGGCTCAGCGATCGGAGGGTGGGTGGCAATGCGGCAATAATCGCATCAACTTCCGTCAGCACGAGGTGGTTACCGGCATTGGTAGCCAGGCTCAAGACAGTGATGGTCTTGGTAATCGCAGGATGAGTGGTGATAAATTTCACAACCACCTGAGAGGTCAACTTTCGGCACTTGGCCAAGTTCAGATGAGTGAGCCTCGCGGTCTTAGGCAAGTTCTGGAGCGCTTTGTCAGTCACTCTGGTTTCAGCGAGGTCGAGGTGGGTAACCCGTTCGAGTCGAGGCAGGATAACCTCGAATACGGAACCTGGCAAATTCAGGCACTTATGGAACGAAATGCGAGTAAGTGTCAAGGATTCAGGCCACGGCGCCTGAAGTACATTAGAGAATGAGCTTTGGAATAAAGTAGAGGAGCAGCCGCAAAAGTCGATAGCCTGGAGTCGGGGCATATCGAAAAAAAGCTTCTTAATCACGTCGGGTCCAAGATCCTCATCGATATACTCTTGAGCCAGGAACTCTTGTAAGTCTGCGGTCAGCTCGAGACAGTTTCGAAGAGTCTGAGAAGTCAAATTTCGAGTCTGGGCTCTCTCGTTCGCAGTAGAGAAGATGGTAGAGGGGTTGAAATGACTAAAGTCGAGCCGCCGGACGATTGAAGCGAGGGTCGGATACACAGATATGGTCGCGAGGAACTTTCCGAAGATTCGAGAATGAGAAATCGTGATGTGACGGTACAATGTATTCAGTGTTGCAGCATGGATATATCGCGAAGTCAGAAGTAGGGCCACGAGGCTGACGCTTCGCTGCATGAGGCGATGTGGGGGTCCATCGGCAACGAGAAGGTCGATAATAGCACCTGCGATTTGCTTGTCAGTGTATACTGTACATCCTATAGTCGGGACTGAGGCTCAGTAGTTCGTGCAACTGAGATAGGCTTTCAGGTCCCTGATGATATAATTACCCAAAATTTCGCTAGGGAGTCTCTCGAGAGGAGAAGTTCTGATCTCGTGGCTTGAGCACCATGCCATATTTCTCTCCAAATGGATCAACACTATACAATACCAACCTTCATTTTACTGTAGTGGCGCCAAGCGAAAGACCTGAGCGATTGAGTATCCCAGGTCTGAGTATACATAAATCATTGCTTGCAAGGTCTAGATTCGATTTTCAAACTACCAGCCAAATAAAAACTACATTCTGCCGGGAGCTTTCTTCATATGGCTGTAGAGTTCAGTGACATTGAATACAGTACATAATTGAAGTAAACAATCTTTCATGCTTACAGATGCTGTTTTGGCTATCCAATTATTCCCTTTGGCATAACGGGATGTGTAAGCTAGAAACTTCATAATGAAACTTCTGATATCTTCTTATGTAGAGTACAGTACACCAGAAGATCTCAGCAACTCCAAGCTCACTTCAGAATAATTGAGTTGATCATTCGCAATGGACTGTGATTACTGTTATCAGACACATAGGCTATGATCAAAGATACGTAATCAATTGTTCTGGCTGATCGTTTCATACTGCGCCACATAATCTATGTGCATATATGCTGTTGTTTAAATCTCTAGTAAGCTTGAGCCCCAGTCTTTTGATGCGTCAATGGCCCAAGGAAACCGGACTGCGTCTTTTGTGAGCTCCTTGACTTTCGCCCCCAAGTTATCCCAATCCTTCTTCTGCCATGTCCTTTGCTTCCACCTATAATTCCACTCATTCTGTTTCGTTATCGACTCATAGTTCAAAACAGCCAAGAGACACAACTGTCTGCAGTAAAAGAACAGTTTGCCTCTGTCCTCACTGCATGGAACCCCATGACCGAACTTGGGTGGTACGTGCATAGGCTTGAATAGAATGGTATTATAGCTCTTGAAGACTTCCCTTATCTTATGACCATCTGTTTTCGGACCGTAGACATTTAGCATGATCGGCATAGTGTATTGATTTTTATTCATAATCCTTGTGTCAAGGACCGCATCAAGCTCCACTTCCTTGTAATCTCGAATGAGATAGAAAAGGTTACTAATTTGTTGGGTGTAGCGCACACCCGGTGTTCTGTCGAGATCTAGGTGTATATATGGCTCACGTTCGAGTCCGACTTCTTTTAGTACGTGATCAAGAAATTCATGCCGATCAACGATCGTCAAGTGGCAATACACGCTTTCAAATTCAAGCTGGCCTCTAATCTCAAAAATCTAAAGCATCGGAGTCAGAAACAATAAGACAAAGGGACTCAAGGGCTCAAGGATACTCACAGACCCGTGGCAAAACAGGTTCCTTTCTTGTTGGCCATTCTGGTTGATAGTGGACTGAAGCAGCTGACTTGCGCTGTCGGGCAACTCTGTATCTGCATTCACCACGGTTTCTTGATTAGTACTTGTGGTCATGGTGAGTTCGTGGCCATCAGATTCCACCTTCATGTTTATACCCTGGATTTGGTATACATGCTGGGTTGATGTGGATGAATGATCGGTACCAAATCTCTTAAGATTTTGGTCACTGCTTATCTCCAATTTGAAATGCTGTCCGTCGCACGTGACCTTGGCCCTCTTACCTCCGAAGTAGTATGTATGGTTGGCTGGAGTAGCTGAGCTATGGTACCCTACAGTCGAAGACCCAGTTGGATTGGAATAAATTTGGTCACGATCAACCCCCAATGGGATTTTGGATCGTTGCGTCGAGGTTGTTGCAAAGCTGACGTCATGATCATTCATTGTTATGTCGCTGACCGGACTAATGGGGCTATTGCCTTGATCAAGATGAGAAGAAGGGTTTTTGCTTTGGAAGCAAAGATCAGGGTGAAGTGTCTTGTCTTTTTGTTTTAGATTTAGTGGTGGTGGCGCGAGATCAGCAGGAACGCCTCCTGGCAAGGGCCGTTGATTGTAGCTTCCTGCCTCTCTAGGATTCAAACCATGGGTCTGTTTCTTTCTCGGTCGGTCGCGTTGTTGGTCGTCAACATCCGGATTCGTTGCTTTTCTCTTAGCCTTGTTGAGTATCGACGCCATAGTAAATTCTAGATTTGTCTCTCATGTGTGTGCCTAACCTAATGGGATTCCTAACACTCTATTGGGAATGGGGCTATTTATGCTTTTTGTGTGCGACGTCCAGAAAGCTACAAGGCATGGAATAAAAACATTGACTCTAGTATAGGCACTATTTTGAAACGTAGGACGGCTTTACTGAGCCTCTACAAGGGGTGTAAGATAAAATTAGAACTATTAATCGTCTACTTTGGATCAAAATAAATTTAAATACATCTAAACATAGAAACAAAAAGAAATACCAAAATAGTACACACCCTAAATTTAGAACATGTTGGATTGTATCTCTCGCATATACTCTCTCCTACTGCTACTGATATGTACTACAATTTCTTCAAGAATGAAAAGTCCATTCATCCGGTCGATGCATCAAGACCCGACCGACCGCGCCGTCACGTCGTTGGCGTAGTTGACTAGCTGCGCCTATCTTTGTTCCCGTACACTATGAGCTCATTCCCATTATTCTCAAGACTGCCTCCTGAACTTCGTCTAGAGGTCTGGAAATTGGCAGCAAGCCTCCCTCGAGTCATTCACCTTGATGTGTCAGACGGCGAGTTCGGCAACATCTTCACGAGAATGCCCCCACATCCCCTACTCCAAACGTGTTATGATAGCCGCCGGGCCTTCCTAGAAAAGAATAGAGACGTGGTTCCTTCCGGTCAAAGCGAACCCCAGAACGGAGCTCATAAACCCAACCTGGCTACCAACTTCGAACGCGACCTGTTCCTGATCAGAGGCAACGATGATTGGCCAATGCAATTGTTCTCCAGAAGACACTTCATATATCAGTTAAGAAAGATTGCCGTAGACCTGGGGTCTGCATCTCACATGAGTTCCCTGTTGTGGAGATTCTTCCAGTGGCAAGAGCTCTGGATCTTCCTCGGACAGGTACCGGATCACTTCTGTCCCGACCCAGTCTCGAAGTTCCAAAGACACTGCCCTTTGCATCATTGTGAGGTGTTTCCAAAAGTTTATCATCCATCGAGCCAACAGAGGCAGTCCGGGTTACCCTGCCCCGCCTGTGAATGGGCAGACAGTTTGTATGATCACAGTGTCCCGTACCCGAGGTACTGGGGGAACGTACGGGTTACACTAGATTCATCGCTGCCAAAATATCCAAGTGTAGGTGACATCTTACAGAGCGAGAACCCTGTCTTGCGCTGCATCCGCGTGTGTGAAGACGTACGCGATAAAGAGGGCACGGCAAGTTCCAACGATATGGAATGCCATGATACCTTATCCGCCGCTGCCGCTGCCGCTGCATGTCTTGTGGGGAAGCGTCATAGCTGTTGCCATTAGCAGCACTATAGACTATGTAAAAGAAGTGAATCATGTCGGGTTTTATGGCCTGTAAAAACATGAGCAGGCGAACGGGAAAGTGGAGAGGGGGCAATGATTAGAGTAAGAAAACCGCCCCGCTATTCTAATTGCGCGTTTTGGTCCTAATCCCGCCGTAAGCTATGTTATGTATAGTACAGTCCAATTAGATAGATTTTTGTTCAATTACTTGCCCTATGACGACCTAGTTAATACCGGTCAGTCTTTTTCTATGGATCCCATCATTGATGTAGCGTGCTTTTCCGTAAGCGACTCTTGTCAGATGCAGAGAATAACAAAGTTAGTAAAAGCTTTCAGCCCTATACTGTACTGGATGAATCCAACACAGGTGGTACGCATTCGGGTCGCATGGTAACTGAGGGTTGTTGACATGGTAATCAGACGCTATACGATCACTTTCATTTAGAAGCTCAGAACCATTCGCGAGTACAGTACTAGCTCTTGGTCTCAAAGCGTCAGGAACAGCCATCAGATTGTGATGGTATTTTCAATGGAGGATCGAACTTAACAACGGTTCACCAGCTATCTCAGTCAGAAGCTTTGCAGAGCCAAAAGGTGGTAACAGCAGTGGCCAATAAAAGCCTAAACAAGATCCCATCTTTTTGCCTGTCTCATATACGCACTCGACCAGACCTGTCAAGTTTTCCCCATGGCGCTCTTACATCAGCTTTATTGAAACAACTCTTGATGATAACGATAGGACCGGCCATTTAGTGACTTCTGCGCCCCAGACAAGTATTATCACCGACTACACAACGAACCCAACTAAGGAACTCACTATAACTAGTTTAGTAGCCAGTTCCTTAGCCATCTGGCCCTCCTCGACTGCCACAATATCACTTGTGCCGCTCAAGGGTCAAGTCTTGGAGTCATAAAAGTAACTCGGCGAGAAAGAAAGGATCCCAAAGCTCTCAGCAAGCCAAAGGGGAAGGAAGAGAAGGAGAAAATAACCTTCACTCATTAACCTCTGACCCTGGTTGCATGAAGTTCGGTACAGTATGTACTGTACTTGACAGTGTGTGAATTGTGAACCAAGGTACAGCTGCTTAGCCCTTCTAGTTAACTTGAGTTTAATTTAGGATTTGCTCTATATTTAGACACAGCGGGTTGGTTACACACAGCTCCTCTCATATCTGTGGGCTAAAAATAAGTTCTTTGCCACTATTTATAGCTTAGCCGTCAGCCTAATGTATTCACATTTTGAACATAAAAAGGGCTTCTCTATATCGGACAGTCAATCCCGAATTCTTACTCTACCAAACCAAATTAGAGCAAACCAAATATCACACTGAATCTGCAACATTCTTGACTTTCATCTCAATGGCCGCCGTAGCAACTCAGCCAGTTTCCATTCCGGAAGCGGGTCTTTCAGGCCTGGATAGCATCTCTTTTTGTCAGGCTTCATTAGACGAGAAGCTAAAAAAGATCTGCGATGACTTTCTCACAAGTCAAGATCCAAAATTATTCAATGCTCGGATCGATGATGAACTAAACACAACCAAAGCGGCAACGGCCCTGAGCCAACCAGATGACGGAGCACTCAAAGCCGCAGCGCAACAATTGATAAACGAAATTTTGACTTTCGGTGAAACCTCGTATGATGATATACTTGGCGTGAAGGATAGTTCATCACCAGAGGAAGTTTTGAGAAGTTGGCGGCGACGGGGCTGCACCATCCGGCCAAATTTGTCGCATGGCGAAGCAACGTTGCAGCAAAGTGCGAGGAAGGCGTTCATTGGTATGTCATTCTGCTCCTTGTTGACAGAACCCATAAGCTTACTAGAGACTCTGAAGCACTCATGCGTGCCGCCCGCAAGAAAAATGTCAGCCAGAGAGACATCTCGGAAGTGGTTGAATGGGAGGGGTTGGCAGATCTTAACGCCCTTCCAGACGATGATGGTACGCCACCTACAGAAGCATCGGTAGACGAACCACCGCAGGAAATAACCAACACCTATGAGAAAGCGACCGACGATATGGTCGCTCTGAAGTTGGATCCTCACGATGGGGAAGTACTGAGAAGGCTGACCACTCACAATCTTGCCATCATGGAACAGAATAAGAAGATGGGCAAATTGCGAAGTGATTTGTACCGATGGATTATCCCATTAGAATTTTTCTCCCCTCAGTACGCCGAAGCCGCTAAGAGGTATAAGAGTCTCGATGAGAAGCCAGCCGACAAAGTTGCCGCAGACGATATTGACAAATTAAAGCAAGTTGTGGACACGAAGATCACAATGCACCATTTCAAGCAAAGCTGGAGCATTCCCTCAGCTGGTGCTTACATTAGCAGCAGCACAGAAATCAAGAGAATCATGTCATGCACCAATGCTCATGAACGCCTCAACGTAAGTTTAGAAGCTGATGACGCAACCAAGATTTTTGCATTCAGGAAAATTATATCCACCATGCATCCCGTCTTCGCATTCCGCCACGATGCATCTGAGGCACTCAATGGTACTAGTCTTTTTTTCCTTACTCCTGAACAAGACACTTTACTAACGATAGATAGAACTTTGTGCAGCTGCTACTGAAGTTGGCATCGATGAGGATGAAGTAAGCTTCGGGCGCGAATGGGATGGTGGCAGCTGGGAGGACACACGGCCAGGCGAAGACGTCGTTCCTGAGCCACCAAGCGCTATTAAAACGCTCTATTCAGAGGCTACAGAATCCATGATAAACCTTAGCAAAGACCCAGGTGATGGCGCTGTAATCAGCGTCGTGGAGAAGATAAACGAAAAAATAGAGAATTTGGAGCTTAGTAATGATGCATCTAGAAGCAGCCCAAGATGGACCATAGATGTGGAATGGTGGTGCCAAACCTTCAGTGACATAGCAAAACAAGAAGCTATTCTGAAGAACGACATCGAAGACCAAGGCGCCAGAGAGAAGATCAAAAGCTTGATGGAAAATACAACCACTTACTTGAAGAGGAGTCACTTACCATCAGGGTGGTCATACGGGAGTGCGGAGAAATTCCTACAAAACATTCAGGGGGAGCTAGATAATCACAAAAAGATCCTGGATGGTGTTGTTTTGGATATGGAATCCATCTTTCACGACATCACGACCCTCCTACAAAGTCTTGCCGGCCAATCATTGAATGAATCCCAGATGAGTGACGCCATCGACCTGGTCAGATCAAAAAGTTTAATGGTCGATGAACTGAAGAAAAAACTCGAGGATACAAATGATAGATTCCGGAACTCTCGAAGCGCCAATGAAGTCATGGAGGCTGTGCAAGCTTCTCAAAACGCGCTGAGTATGGCCAAGCAAGCCAATCAAGAATGCAATGTAGCGAGAGACTTACTTGCGTCGCTACCGGATTCAAGCCAGAAATCCGCATCCAATGCTGTTAACTATCCTTGGGCAACAATGGGGTTGCCTGACGGTAAAGTTGTTATTGGCTATAGAAGATCAGGGAAGGGATATCAAGTTTGCGTTGAAGATAAAGTGAACGGCAGATTTGTCCGTGAATTAAGGGCGGGTGCGAGTATCGGACGAGGAATCGCTGACGAGTACTGCAAGACACCCGGTTCTTGCAACATGCAAGAGTCATCTGCTCAGTTCGACAAGGTGGACCTGAAGGCCAGAGACCTCGTGAAACTCCACTTCGTTGCCACACAACAGCCTAAAGTACGCAATGCAGATCGACGCGACATAGCACCTGGCTCGTATTGCTGCGTGGAACTTGGTGATAAACGCATTTACATGCTCACAATGACGAGATTTCGAAGAATGATGGGGAGAGATAAGGCGGATGAAGAAATGGTAAAAGTTTGCAACGAGCAAAATACCCCGGTACCATGGGAACAGCAGCCGCTAGCCACTTATATTAAATCAACGGCAACTAAGAATACCCAGAATAAGCAACAGATAGTAGCCGGTGTTGCAGGAATAAGCCATGATACGACAAATCTCGAATCACGGATTTCTATTTTGGAGGACAAACTCAACAAGTTGGAGGCAGGATTGGCACCATTGGTTGAGAGTGCAATCAAAGGGGCTATGTCTACGATGCAGGATACAATTACAGCAGAACTAGCAAAGGCTTTGCAGGCTCATAGCCACCAATGAGGTAGACTTTTATCACGGACATGGCTACAATTCTAAGTCGTTTTGGAAGTTCATGGTACAAGGTATCCGGATGGATTTAGAAGCTGTGCTGGTAACAGAAGGTAGAACATGGATTGAGTTTGTTATCGAGATTATGTTGAGTTTGACTACTATATAAATCCTAATGTGCTGGCAGTGGCCGTGAAGACGTAAAGTGACCTACAACCATCAATGCCTGCCTTTGATATGGTCCATCCGATGTAGGAAGCACGTCGTACTCCCACGAGAAAGATGTCTTCCGAGAACCTACCTTACCATCGAGAAAGGGTCATCATAGTTGAAGAGCATAGTGATAGCGTTGCAAGATATATAGAAATAAAATGGATGATTTCTGGATAAAAACCACAGAGACCTGCGATTACGACAAAGTAGTTCAAAAGACTATCACGCAAACAATCTTAGAAACTTCTAACGATAAGGCATTCTCCAAGCTCCCAGCGAGATGCTAAGCTGCACTTTTGCCTGAAACCCTTGCAACCGTTCAGCCAGGAAGACAAAAAGCCGGACGAAGAGAAGTGTAGGATGAGGCGAATTTAAGTTAGGACCTGGAAATAGTAAGACATCGGGACAGCTTTCCAAAGTCGCCAGAGCTAAGATAGCGTTCGCGCTTGTTTCAAGAACTTGTACAAGCGTCCTGATGTACACGAGAGTGAACGATCTCAAATGGTCCTGGTTTTGGAGCAAAGTCGATAGCCTCATCATCTACAAGCGTCTGAAGAGGCTGAATAGACGTGCGATGAGGACGTTGGTAAGGTTTCCATTGAGAGCTGATACCTTGTTCATACATATTCCTTGTGATTTTCTGCTCCTCAGTCCAAGCTTCAAAGGCAACTGCGGACCAAGTACTCGTAGCGAAGCCCACAAGGGAAAATAACTTTATTGATCACGTTTGAGGGACGTTCAGCACCCTGTGGGTCCTTTTCAGGCTCATTCAGATTGGATGGGACGGGGTTGAAAATGAACACAGAGAAGGCTATGCCAGCCGAGTTAGGGTGCACGAACTCTCGTTCCTAGCTGGCCTCCTGCCCTACCTGCCCCTCATGCTACTCCAGTAGGTACAGAGCTCAATAGAGTCGAGCTTGCTTCCACGCAGGAAGTCAAATCCCTGCTGATCTGGCAGTGCCATCCAACGGACCATCTAATCCCAAAATAGCACACAAAAACGGTAGGCTCTCGATAGCTCAAATGGTGCTGCATGGAACAAGGTTCGTCAGTCATGTTTCCAATTCTCTCCACGTACATTCATGGCCCATATAACCAAGATTGGTGGCTGCCTAAACCCCCATGAAGTGGAGCGCATAATCTAGTGACTTGCTCAATTTAGAAACCAGTTTCCTGAAGGAAAACCCAGGCTCCCAGGTGAGAGTTTCTATGAGTCGTACCTTTCATGCAGCTCGTCTTCTCATGAGTAGCCTGTATGTGCCGCAATTGCAAAACGAGCGCTAACCTGGTAGATCCACAATCTGCAAGCAGGGTAGGGACAACGTAATCCCTCGCATGTCTCACAAGAAGGCGTGCCTTGCCAACTGCAGTATGCCACTACCCAGGTCGTTCATGCGTATGTTAGAAGCCCTGCCAAGTTCGCTAGTATAAAGGCTAATATGCAGGTCTCTATGGTTGCTTCTCCTCCACCTACTGTGAGCACACTGTACACTAGCTCAGTGTGGTAAGCGCCATATCCAATCGATCGAAAACAATGAAGGTCAACCATAAAATTGATTAAATATCATATGTGTTCGACCACTAGAGGTTACGTCTGGTATCGTCAACTTTCGACTCCCGAGCATCAGTTCTACTCAGACTTCCACGTGAAGTGCCCCCATTCTGCGACTGAGTCGCACTTACTGTGCCCGCCAACTCTCACCCAGTATGGCTCCTGCCACAAGAAAAAAAACAGTCTCTGGTTCAACAGGGAGAGCGAATAGCACGGAGAGAGACCCGGTTACTGACCGATGGGAGCCATCCGGGACCAAACGGAAACGCGACCTCGGAGACTCGGATACTCGCCGCATGCAGAAGCAACATGCGTCTGCCACCAACCCAAAAGACAGTGGCAGGCCCGCAACACAAGCCAGTCGACACCAAACAACAACATATCATCAAGGAAACCGGGATACCGTTTCTCAACATCGGCCACCTCCATCAAGCTTCATTGATCTTACAAACGACGACGATGATGATGGCGACGGCGAAGGATACTGTGGAAGCAGCAACGGAATAATACAACACCGCAGGCACACTCCCGGTATCAAACCAGAACTTCTGAACACAGATGGTACTGATATTATTGCCACTACCACTATTGAAGACATAAGACCTGTCGCTTGCGGCGAATTGGTGGGAGGCAATGGAATCGAACAAGAAACTTCATCAATGGGGTCAGATCTTCATTCAGCCTCCGTTGCGGCCGTAATAGATGTCACTTGTGATAATCTAGAGGCGAGCAACAAACAATCCGCGCCAGAACCCAGTCCAGTAGTCAAATTTGGAATTCAGCAAATCTCAGCCGGGATGCATACTCCTGAGCAATTGTTGGAGAAAACTGTGCAGAAATCGGCGCAACAGGTAGAAGGACTTCTCAAGGGTGATCTGGAAGAAGCCAAATTAAATGTCGAAAAGAGCAAAATGAGATTGAAAGAGCTCGAAGAGGAGCTCGAGCGCGAAAAAAAGAATTTTACAGCGAACCAAAAAGTTGTCCAATATTTCACGAATTTAATAAATGGCGCCAAGGCCGGAGGGGGATTCATCAAAGTCCCCAAGAAGAAATACAAAAAGCATCATGCCAAATTGGATGACAAAAGATATTCGTCAGTTGGGAAAATGGCGACTGGCCCGCCGGCATCTGTGCAACAGCCAACTGGAACTCTGTCTGCGGCACCCACATCACTCATCACGCATAACACCCAGCAATCGCTTGAGAACACTCACCAAAGTGCCACCGTTGACGAGGATATGCTTTCGGAAACGGGATCCACCACTTTACACAGCGGTGCCCTGACTGATACAGTGAACCCAGCGATACAAAACCGGAACATCGATGCAGCAGAGAATGAAAGTCGGATGTTGACAAATTATAAGAACGGACAGCCTCTTCATGGCACGTGCTCGCTTCCTAGATACAGAATATCATGGGAAGGAATAAAACAAAGTGAGTTATGCCCTATTCCTAGAGGTCGCTCGTTGACCAGATCAGATGAGATACATAAGTCCGTCGAAAGACAAATAAGGAGAATAACGGAAGGCTACGGAAAGTGCCAGTGTGATAAGAAGGGAACCAAGAATAGAAGCGATGAGGGATGTACTGAGAATTGTACTAACAAAGAAAGTTCCATCCTATGCGACGACAAAACATGCAGTATTGGCAGAGAAGAATGCCAGAATCGCTGGCTCGAAACCTGGGCCCGCAAGGAAGGTGAACTCAATCAACATCTTGATATCAGGGAGAATCCAAGGTTTGGAAAGGAACTGTTCTGGAATGGCCCTGTAGGGAAAGATCCAGAACGTCTTATTGCTGAATACAGAGGACAACTTATCTCCAACAACGAGCTTATGGCTCGAAGAGAGAAGCAAGATGGAGGTAGTATCACTGAGGTGAGTATTCCTCGTTCTACGACATCTTCTAACATTCGAAAGGGACATTTTAACTTTGAGGTCAAATCTCTGGGAGGATCTGAGCATCTGTGGTTGGATTCAACATACAAAGGCAGTATTGCGAGGTTCGCCAACCATAATTGCGACCCAAATTGCATTGTCATCCAGTTTTTGGATAGCGATGGCCCAAGGCTGTTCCTTCAGAGCGTCAGGCGTATCAGCCCTGGAGACGCCATTACCATCAGCTACGGCCGAAGGGTTCCTCCAGCATATTTTAGAGCCACGGTTGGTCTGAAATCGCAAGATGTGCCAGTTTGTTATTGTGGTCACGAAATATGTCAGTGGCACATAACTTCCGCGGTGCGTGGCATGGAGATCTGGCTTACAAAGGTGCCAGGGGATTGGTCTAAAGACAGAAAGCCAGGAGAGCCTGTCCCTCGAGCCATTAATCTGTATCTTCCTGGCGCAAGACACAATTAACGTCCTTGATGGTAACTGTAACCCTGACAACGAGGAGGAAACATTAAGGATTGCTTGCGGGAAGGTGATCAGTCACCTTCAGGCATCGCTGGTCACGATCATGGGAGGGAATGGCAACTGAACTCATAGGTTGGAAAGAGAGTCAAGCGTAAGAGGACTCAGTCATGTCTCTTTCACATAGTGGCTTAGGTATGTTATCTTCTTTTGCCATAAACAACGCTCATTGTCTGTTTTCCTGTAGAGTATAAAGGATTGAACACTCTCATAGAAATGCTGCCTCTCGATGTATTTTCTCAACGTACTCCATTGAAGAACCTTACTTGTCACAAGGTACCACTGACCTTTTTGCGCGTGAATTGTGGAAGGAAGAGCTTGCCGGGTACAGTAACTAATCTAAAGAGCGTGAACAAATCTTCTAGTAGTCTATGCTAAAGCTGAACAATCCTTGGCACATTAGTGCTCTTTTTTTGATCTTCTATGTGGCTGAAAGTTTTTAGAGTTGGATTGTCTCGGTGGAAATAGTACATAGCACGGCACTGTTGCTTTCATATGCTGCTGCGAGCGCGTGTTGTGATTCCAGTCATGGTGGGTGACTCGCTACCGACCTTTTCTTTTGAATTTTAACCACATTTTGTAGCAGCTTCACTCCTCCTGTCGCCCGTCTGTCTACATACAAGTATCGGCTAACTAACTAACCTAGTTCATATAGCTCATCGCTCCGGTTATCTTCAGGATATCTGAGGAGTTTGATAGTATGAGGTAGATGTTGCTATTAAACCTCTCCATTTTCCTAATAATCCGTCTGGAATATTTCTCTCAGATGCGCTATCGCTGCTTGGCTTTGCTCTTGCTCCCAGTCGCTCTCTATAACCAAAGACCTTGTTGCCATGTGCACCAAACTATGTATGTCGAATACCTTACTGATTTCTCGTCTGTCCAAAGTCTGTAGCTGTATAACGTGCCAATTGCTCCAGTCAATTGCTGTTGTGAATTAACTTCGGACAGTATCGACTGAGGTACTGCGTTCGGTTCAACGTGAGCCAGAGACATCAAAATGCGCGAAGCAAGTTCGTCAGCCTTGCGGTTCTGGTTAAATTAGATAAGCCAGGTGGTGACTAAAGGATTTTGAGACTCCTTATATCTTGTGTTGCCTTGAAATCCGGTGGTTGAGAGTTCTATCCTGTTACAATCTATGTTCTCGAAGAGTTGTAGATACTCCGTAAGTGATATCTGATTTTCGTCCGAGTATGCCGCTACTTGCGTGATGGCTAGTGGAAGGTGTGCAAGTAGCATCAGAAGATGGCCCATGGCTTTGTTATCAGTTGAAGACATTTTCCGGATTAATGCCTCCTGGAGGTAGCCACTCGCCTCATCTCGCCCCATTCCGGGTATGAGAATAACGTTTCGCCCGGCAACCGACACTGCCACTTTTCGGTATCACGTCGTAGACAGAATTCTTCCTTCGTCGCTTTGAGGAAGCGATCAGTAAAAGTTATCTTGTACTCTACGTTGTGACTCATGTCAGCAGTAACTATTCTGACCTACAGAGACTCCATAAGGGTACTCGGATCTACTTAGGGTGAGGACGGTCAGCGTTTGGTAAGGCCAGAATAAGCGGTTTTGAAAGGCTAAGATGGGCCAATTTTGGTCATTGGGCGTAAGCAGTTACCGAAGGGTCCTCCTATGTACCTAAGCTCTAAGGTAATACATGCCAAGAGTGTGTAAATGGAAGCCAATTTCGCTCGCACTGGTGTCAATCTGGATCAATGGACCGACTACACGTAATGTCTGACAAAACCCAATACCTACGATAGAAAAATCACGTTACGCCCTTGAACCATGGATGTAAGCTATCAGCAAGAATACACCCATACTCTATGAAAATGGAGAGGCACTGTGTAATGGACACGCCCCCATCTAAAATATCCATACGGTATAAACTAAGAATGGTGAAAAAGGGACAACTGATTTCGATCTCTCCTGTACAATATCAGTTAACTTTCTTTATCCAGGTACTCATAAATTCAGTGCAGGATTACGCCATCACGAACAGATTTCCAGTCACTTCTCCCATTTGTGGTCAGCCATGTCGATGAGACCGGCCGCATACCTGCCATCCTTGATGGGATTGACGGGTTTGATGGCATTTATTTGCTCAAACTTAAGCCTCTTTGCTGGAAAAGATCAGGGCGTTTTGGAGGAAGCTTACATAGTTCGAGTAAGTTGCCATACTTCGCACATCCTGAATAAACTGAGACGAAGTTTTGTCGGTCTGACATCCGCTGGCTCACAGATCAATTTTCCCAAACTCGGCCAAATAGCTTTCAGTGGCGTGACGTCGAAGAATGACGATCTCCCAAGCCAAATTGGAGATTCTGTTCTCAACCTAACTAGCAACACCCTTGAGCAATTCAACATGCCTGACTGGTACTCAATTCATGTTCTGAACCATTGTAAGGGAGACTTTACCTCCGCGTCAGGACCATCCGACACTAAATTCAATGTCATCGAATGTACTGGCTTAGGAAGTACGTTGGTAGCGATCGACCTTGAGCGACTTGAAAGCATTGTCAGTGATACACGTCGGCTAAAGGAAGTGGAGAGTGCAGTCAGCATCATTGGAAAGACACATTTGGCACTAGCATTGATATATGGAGTTACCATCAGTCTCTCAGGTATAGGTCTGGCGACTTGCCTCTTTATAGCAATGATGCCAACCTATTTGGGGGTCAAGTATACTGCTGCAGTCGTATTTGTCACTTCAGGGCTGGTTATCATAACAGCGAGTATAGTTGTGACCGTTGCAGCTTGTACGAGCGTCTCCAAGATAAACGGTATTGGGAAGATTATTGGATTGTCTGCATCTGTTGGGGCCCGATTCTTAGTCCTCACATGGATGGCCGTGGCTGCTACCATGTTCGCAGCTATGTTGTCCATTTACCTCTCGGTAAAAGCTCGAAAGGAATCGAAAATTCCTACAAAAGGAAT
This sequence comes from Fusarium hostae, assembly GCA_002234235.1. Lineage (NCBI taxonomy): Eukaryota > Fungi > Ascomycota > Sordariomycetes > Hypocreales > Nectriaceae > Fusarium > Fusarium hostae. The sequence goes on along the minus strand of NJCR01002186.1, from coordinate 502 downwards.
CGACCGTCTTAGAAATGATCAAGGAAGGGAGTTGGGCATTGATATGTTGTAGCATGCGGCAATTGCCTTTGTCAATGACGGTACAAGTTCCACTACTCCCGCTACGTCAATCTTTACTTGCAGTATTCCACCACAAGTGGCAGTTTCGAAAACGACATTTGATTTAAAATCAACTACAAACAGCATAGTTTCAAAGTTGAGTGAGACCTCTGATAAGTTATTTATTAAACATATATTGGCTTGATTCTCGTCAAAAAAAAAAAAAAAAAAGCATAATGCCAGGCATAGAAAGTTCAGGACGAAGTCCATTGATTAGGTTAAGCTATTCCCCTCGGTGATGCTTCGCCGCATCCACTGCTGCTGGATCGTAGGAGGCATATAGTGTGGATATTTAACATGGATGTCAAAATATCTATACATGTGCTGTAAAGCCTAGTCTCAAAGAAGGCAGTTGACCCTGGCCATTCATGCACTTACTCTGATTACTCCGAAGACCTCTCTG
>NJCR01002183.1:0-10645 GCA_002234235.1 Fusarium hostae | reverse complement strand
ACCGGGCCCTTCGGTTGTCTCACACTTTTGTGCTGTCTCACACTTTTGTGCCGTCTCACACTTTTGGGCCCAACTAAGCTTGCTTAGTTGGCTCGCCCCGCCTCGCGGCATGAGCCAACGGGTAGTGCTTACTTGTTTTGTAATGCTAATCTAACACATCTTTAACCTACGCAATACGGAGATGCATGCTCGGCCTGACTCTTCGCCGAATATGGAAAGGTCTTAAGGCAACAACACGCCATCTTCCGAACAGTAGGGAGTATACACAGAAATACAACTATCCTGTGCTCATTCGGTCTAGCAGTATGTCTACGGGTCTAACTGTGACTAAACAGAAGGTCTTTGTCGAGAGCTTGCCGGCGAAACTTTATGTATTGCATTAGAAGCGCCCGCCGAGCACATGAACCGCTATCTGCCGCTATCTGCCACTGGTCAAGTATCCAATGATTTAAGTATTGACAGCTACAAAGCCTTTCTGCATGGCCTTGAGATGGCTCCAATCATTGCTGTCCAGTGCAAGAGCCCAGGCCATGACACTTTTGATATCATGCGTATTAGCTAGAGACAAAATCTTTTTTTGGATAAGTTCTGGGTTTTCCCACGACCAAAATAATCGTGTTACGGCATCCCAATACCACTGCGCGCCCTTCTCCGCATCAGTGTACCCGTTTTTGAGAGCCTTGTGGAATGAGCTCAAAATATCATTACCATCACATTTGCCATAAGTGAAATGGCAACCAGTGCCACAATGCGCTGGAGTTGAGCCACTGCTGCGTGTCAGCCACAATTTCAATCATAACAGCGATAGACACTCACCACCACCCGGATGCTCCGCAGCAAGATCCCTCAGCACACTTGAAGCCTGCTCTTACACCGCAAGTATTATCGGGAGTGACCGTCAGCTTGGCAGGGGGCGCAGCGAAGTTGGTTGCTTCAAATGTCATAGAGCCAGACTTTCCAGTGTCACTGCCATCGAGCTCATCTTCGAGGAGCTCAGTAGGGCAGCCTATAGGCTGATTACAGGTGTAGCCATTCTTCGTAGTGAACCACTTAGCGTAGAAAGGTATGCCAATGGCAAGCTTGGAGGCGGGAAATCCCAGTGATATGTATTTCTTGATAGCAGATGCAGCACCTTCAATCGACGCGTGGTGAGTGGTGTGATGGTCCTGGCGATTCATGAGATCGTAGGCCATAACCTTTTATGATTAGTAGACTCGTTCAACTCTCACGTAGGTTTAATTTGAAGGGAGAGTGTACATTGACGAAATCAACACACTCATTAATGCGAGGTGTTTCGCTAGACGTATATGCAATCATATCACGCTCTAGACCTGGAACAGCAATAGAAAGCTCCTTTCTTCCGATGTACTTCTTTATTTCCTTTAAGAGCAGAGGGAAAGCCTTGATCTCGTTCTTTTTTTTGCAGTTTGGGACTTGCTTATAGTCCTGGCCATTGCCACCAGGATATTCCCAGTCAATGTCTGAATAGGTTAGTCAGCCAGCTGCGGGACTCATCGATCGGAATACATACCTACGCAGTCGAAACCGAGCCTGTCGACAGTAGAAGCAATATTTTTGGCGAATCTCTCGCGGCTTGAACTGGTCTTGACACCCTCGTCAAACCCTGAATTATCGCCCCAGCCACCGATAGATAAACAGACATTCAATTTGTGGTCAAAAAGTCCACGAACCTGTTCGTGCGATCGGAATGGCTCGTACTTTCCTGCAGGCTGAGCCGCAAAAAGGGACGAGTCAGCAAACGACATAATGACGTGGGTGACAGCTCGAGTCAGATCTGGAGGTGGAAAGTCAGTAGTATGCCTTCTGTAGAGCCATTAACTTACAAGACCGCTTTGTACCAGGACATGACGCACTTACTGGTCAAAGTAGACAATGTTTCGCGATTCGGCTGCATTGGCAACGGCGGTGGCAACCAGGCTAAGGAGCAAAGCGAGATGCATGATAAGCGTGACTCTGGAAGCGCAGACTGCCAACCGGATAAACGATGGAGAGGTCTCACTTATTAGCATAGGGTGCTCTCTTTGTACCACAACAGGTGTCAAAGGTCGGTTCCCATATTGGCCGCATTGCTTTCCAAGAACACTCAAAGTGGCTATTTCGGATTCGGAATTAGTAATGGGGGCATTTCTAATGTTGGATTCCGTAGCGAGAATAAGCTGTGCCAACAAGGACTTTTTGGCATTGTAATTGCAGTTTGCCGTGTCAGAGTTTAATATTCAGATGAACGCTTTCAACTATGTACCTACTTGCCCGGGCAGAGGGGGGGTCATGTACCTTCATCCAAAGAAGCGATTTTGGGATCTGCAACGCGGTTCCTTGCTTTGCGCCTCGAAAGACAAAGTAAAGTGACCTCATAAAAATTTAAATACTATTTAAATACAGAGTTAGCCTAGAATCTGGTAAAAGATTAGGCAGAGCCTTGGCTATTGCACTTTTAACCTGATCGATTACATCTCGAATAGGAATAGCGCCGAGCATTTACCTAAAGAAAGATGCTACATAATGCCTCAATCAAACAATGTTATTTAACTTATCCTATCAGTATTATAAAATATAACGTATTAATTGAATGTTTCTTTCTATTATTCCTCCATTATAAGCTACTATTACACTACTTCTATAAGATAGTATGCTCCTCGCCCACTGCCCTAATTACTGTCTGGTAGGAATCTGGAATTATGCCTTAAGATAAGGCACTACAACATAAAACATTAGTAAAATGGTGTAGTCGCGACCTATTTTACTTATTAGCTGGCCTCAACTTCTCCTAAATAGGACTTTATAAATACCATCTGTCTTTACGCCGCTTCTTAGCCTGCTCTATATGCTCTACCAGGTCGAACTCTTTGATCTTCTTCAGAAACATACGAGGGTCACTTTCCATATAGTCTTTCGAGTCGATGTTCATGCCTACTACACAGAAATAAGGATTGTCGTTTTCCAAAAACTCTTTTACCCTCTCATCGTCTTGAGAGTCATATCCGAAGGGCTCCACGAGAGGGCGATCCCAGCTTGGATCTTCGCCGTCCCAACTTCTCTCAATACGCCATTCAAAATTCTTTCCTTTCACGTTCTTGTTTGATAATTCGTCCGAAGAACCAGCTGTAAATTGATCCTTTGTATTCCAAACACAAACATTGAGCTCCGTATTGGACTCTAACTTGTGGATAAACCTATCTGACTGTTCACCTCTTGGTATAAGAAAGTAGACTATGGGGATTGTTCGTATTTCATAGTTTACTGCACCTCTCTCTATCTCATAATCCCCTTGTAGAAACGTTGAAGAACAAACTATCAGCAAGCCTAAACCGTGGAGCCGACGTAAGGTTTTGTGGTATTCAAAATACTCAGGGCCATTATGAATAAAAGAATCTTTCCAAAGGGCATGGATGCCGTGAGATGGACTTTCAGTACGGCGGGCCGGCCCTACGGCGTCAGGTAAAATGTCAATGGCTTTGATGCTTTCTCTCATAAAGTATTCGAAAGCCGTTTTAGGGCGAGAAGTCTGGGCACCCATTGTGTCAATACAGTATTGAGCACTTGCACCTTCCGCTCCAAAATGTCAAGGGCAAGAATCACGACCATCGTGAATAACTTCACGGTTGCCATGAACTCTAAATCACAGGCAGCATCCTGCTGCCTAGACGATCGGCAGATTGAACATGAGTATAAGAGACCGACTCTCGTCGCTCCTTTAGATAGAAAATCAAGTGCTCATTTGATCTTGGCTGTCCATCCGTGCATGCGATACAAAACAACATGCTCTTTTTAAAGTCTAGGGTGGGGCCACTAGTGTACATCGCTCTACCTCGTAAGCAGATACTTTTGTCTGAAATAGGTGGGCTTGTGGGTGGGTAAGCAAATTTTGGCTGGTCAAATGAAGTAGTCAGAAGTACTGCTGCTGCCTGGAGGTCTAGGGTGCGAATCTGGGGCAGTGGAGACAGCTTGACAGTGCGGATCATGAGTACTTCTGCTTAGTAAGTACAACCTCGTGCGCGCTTCCAATGCCCGGTTAGAGTGTACACAGTATGCTTATATACTTGTAATCAATATGTGGGGTTCTGGTGTATAAACAAAAGTTATTGTAGGAGAGGAAGCTGCAAGTGCTCAATACTGTAGTAATATGAATGTAATAAAAATTGAATTTTAACAATATAAGTATTTAGGGATACATACTTGTTTTTATATATGGGAGATAAAACGAGGGCTCTTTTATATATTACTTTATATTATATTTAATAATAATTATTTCTATTATTATAAAGCATATATTAGATACTTTTATCTTTGGTTTTTTATAAGCATTCGTCTTTATTCATAGCTTTTGCTTTAAATTAAGATGTTTCTTCTTTAAATCCTTAAATTAGTAGTTGTGCAGCCACGTGTCTGGTCGTATCTATAGCATGTAAGCTATTAAGCCACTCTTAGCCTTGGTGATGGATCGAACATTAAGATACAAACAACCACTTACAATATCATGTTTAATCACTCCGAGACTATAGGCAGTCCGATAGTTATTATATCAGCATTAGCAATCATACATAAGGGCATTTTCTAGTATCGAATGTAAAATAAATGAGTTAATATTCACCCTGCTCAGGTGTTAGTTCACTCATTGTACAAGGCTCCGTTTTAACGGCAGCTGACCTGGAAAATGACGCTGCGGAACCAAAGTGACTGTCAGATTTCTGCTGTCTATCTACTAGGTTAGCAGTTATTGGGGCTCTTGAGGCTTGAGCTAAAGTGTTTTTTCTTACAGGGAGTCACCCCGCCCGCCCATTTTTTTCAAAAAGTGTTTTCCTTATATTGGCCCTTTACTTGGCGTGACAGAGGTCCTGTTTTCCTCCTGTGCACCGTGTGCATCCGTCTGGCCTTCTCAACCATCGCCCGGAACTCCTTCCATCTTAAACATACTGGCAGAACACTATGCCTCTGTCTACGAGCTTCAAAAGACAACTGGGGTGGAGAGGGAGGGAATATGCTTCGACATTATCTGAACTCACCTTGCCAGAGAAGAGGACATTGTGTGCCAAAAAGTTCCGAAGAAAGCAGAACCAGCTTCTCGGGCAACACATGTCCACCATTCAAACAAGTTCGCCTCTACAGACTCTGGGAGATAAGATAACAGATCTTCTGACAGAACAACGTTTCGGAGTCGTTGAAACAGATGAAATGTTCGAAAGCGATCACAACGTAATGCTTCCCAAGGCACAAGAAGCTGCCCAACAACCAAATGATGAAGACCCGAGAGAATCGTACATCATCCGTTTGGAGTGCCGTGTGGCGTCCAAAAGGCCTGATGAACCTGTTTCGAGGGGGAAAGATACATATGACATCTCACTAGAAAGCCTTCCTCGACTCTTCCCACGAGGTCTTGCTCACTTGAGCGAATAAAATGACCAGAACACACCATCACCGCCAGAAATCAGGGTGACAGCAGCAGATAGGGCAGAATCAAAGCCACTTAGCCATGACCTTCCGGTCAAAGTCGCCAGCGCGAAGAGCAGAAAGGATGATAGATGTATATACCTCATGAGCACGCCATATACGCTCATGCAGCCATTCAACAGCTCGGATGATAGTCTACCACGGAGTCCGATAATGCCACTCATGGCTGACGGCGGCATCGCCCTTTCGTACAATGTACCCATGGGTTACAACCTAGGCCGTGACCTCGGAGGTTTTTTCAAGTAGCTGGAGGAGAACATTGTGTGTGTTTAGCATCCTCCCACAAGACTGATTTCGTTCGCTCGTCTTCCTGAGATTTAAAATGTAGCTGGCTATGCTAGATTGGAACTTTGCTTTTCCCGACATGTATGTGAAGCCTCGCACATACTGATCTATCCGTACAAAGGTTACTGGGGTGTCAAGTTGGCTAGGGCACGGCGTTTTCATCAACGCCAAGAGGGTTGAGTCGGTGTCTCAAAAGAAAACCAGCTCCCAACTGTTTGCAATGTCCTCACGTTCACCTAAGTGTTACAACCCTGACGATACTAATGAGGGGGGAGAAAGAAATTTGTTTACTTTCCCAGTCATCTTTCATTTAATAGATCAGAGTACTAGTTGAAGCGGAGGTGAGCCTAAGGCCAGTTGATGAACAATTGGGGCGGTGTTCATGGCGAAAATAGAGATACTAAAACACGGAAGGCCTGTTCCTATCTCTGCGTAGGACTCCATGATACACTCCCTGATTTAGTTAATACTTCAACGGTCTGAGGCTGTGCCGTCGCCGAACTTCAGTATGGTGGCTTCCTAATATATAAACTCAGATCTAGAGGGTGCACATTAGCCGCTATAGGCATCGTAAAGTAGATGCAGAATTAGGAATAATAATTAATGGACTCCGTGATATCTAGGTATATGTGAAGTATGGTTCCAAATTAACAACTTCGTAACCTAATACCTGGGATCTACCGCCACTGCTACTGCAAGCCTGCAACCTTCGTTTCCACCTCAGCAAAGAAACAACAAAGTAAGTTCAGAAGAGCTCAGTAATCTCGATCTCTGTGCCTGCCAGGACTTTATCTTTGGAAGCCCCATAAGATTTCACTTACATCCAGATCGTTTGCTTAAGAGATTGAGCCTATACGTCCAAGTCAGATAGTAAGACGTTTCCTTTTGTATTAAGAAACATAAGCAGGAATGCATGTTTGCTCAACCTTCTGCCCTAGAACGATGCCGATCTTATCTAGAAGGATACAATGTCACTATAGGGGCCCAACTGCCGAATCCTACTTGTCACTATTCTCAGTTGATACCTGATACTTCTATCGTTTCATCCGATAGATCCTTGTGGAGGTTGGCCCATTCCGCGACTACGCACTACCCAGAACAAGCTCAGCGCAAAGTCTTTACATCGGATAGAGACATATTAGCCACGATGTCTTACTCTAATCGGAGGGATTCGTTCCCATCACTCCTTCAGATTTTTCGATGCTGCTGATGCAACGTCATGGAGAGTCGAAAGCCACTCCTCAGCCCTTCAAGCTTGCACAGGCGGCATGAGATCTTGGTCAACATGGTGTGAAGCAGCTCGCTCGGAACCGGGGCTTGGTGCACCATAAGGAGCACCTGTCCCATCAGGTAGATCACGAAACGTTTGTGTATATCATCCGAGCCACCTGAAAGGCAGTTCATGGTGAGCTGTAGACCGACGCGGGCTTTTTAGTGTCAGCAGGGTTAACGCAAGCACTAGTAGTGGAAGGCACTGTATACAAGGATAATTAGGGAACGATAAAAGAGGAGCATCGTGCCCATCTGGAGTTGGCGAAGTTCTTTTGTTAGCTCGTAACAGCCTCACCTTAATAAACCCGGATATCTCTATTTTTCTAATAATTTTTTATATTTTGTTTTTGAAACCTGTAAGATAAATAATAGAGTTTATATAAATATTAATTAATTATCTTTTTAGGTTAGAAAAGCTTAAGTATTAAAGAAAATAAGGAAATCTATTTACAACCCCTGTAAATAGGTATCGCGCTAACAATAATTCAAGGATTGATATGGGAGCGGAGGAAAAAACTGGCCGAAGGTCGTGGCAAGACCGTAGGATTGTGAAGCTGTTGGAAAATACAGGACGGTTGTTTTTGGGATGAAAATTTCTGAGCTGTATGACAATCTGCCAATACAGCTGACGCCGCTGCTCGCCGCGCGCCTTGACGTTATACAAGCTACTGCAGGAATGGCCCTCCTTGTTGGGTTACCATCTTCAACCGAGCTAACACAGCATCTAGGCGTCAAGACAGTTAGGTATCTGAAGCTATAAATATAAATTGCTATATATAGCTTATAGTGAAGTCTTTGTATTTATTGTATAAAGACAAGCTTTATTTCAATAAGGACAAAAAACTTCTATCTAGTTCTGGCCTACGAAAATGTGTGATACTAAATGGGATACTACTGTCAAGGAGGTTAAGGATCTCTTGCTTCCAAACCAGTATTATGCTGAACTTAGTCTTGACTGCGAGTGTTCTTCACTATATAATGAGCACCCTAGGAGAGATTGCGAACAGGGAGCAAACTGCAATGCAGTAAGACCGGGGCTTTCTGTACTGAGAGGATATGAATATGAACTCCGACCGATCCCATATCTCGAGTATATCATCCACGAGACCCCAAGCAGAATGGCAAACATATTCGCGGCCTTGGAATATGACCCCCTACTTACAGTAGGCCTGTGGAACGAACGAGAGGGTTCATTTCGCGGTGAAAAGGTACCATATCTTCAACGCCGACGAGTAGACTCAGATGATGCCTGGAAGACGGTCTATCGGGATACGAATTATCTGTCCTCCAAAGCCTTGGGTTTCGACCGCGTGAAAGCTTCAGAGGATAAGGATATCTTCATCTGTGCCGTTGCGATGAACATAAACGAGTTTTTAAAAATGAACGAACCTGATAACGAATTCGACCTGCCAAAGAGAATGTTCGACCATTTTGCCAGACTACTATGGTGGACGACGAAGGGAGAAACATGGTCAGATCTCCTGGAGCATAATAGAAAGTTCCTTAGGGGCAGCCATGAGAAGAAACAGTCGGTTTCTTCCGATTCGCCATACTTAGGTTTTCTTAGGCAGGACTGCGAAAAGGAAGAGGAATATAGATCATTGGTTCATCTTACCGACAATGGATTGTTGGTGCTTGGCGGGCAAGGGCCGGATAGAGGCCCAGATTGGCGCGGTGGCCGCATATTCCGGTCCACGAACAAGGAGTACCGACGACTTCCATGTCTTGAATTTATTGTCCAAAACGACCCAACATCCGACTTTATCTCGAACTTACTAGATGATGAAAAACTCGCAGTAAATATTCACAGAGGAGATGGCTCGGTATATAAGAGAGATCCGAATTGTTGTGAACATATACAACGGGATTTAAAGCCAGATGGACTCTGGGAACAGCAGCAAGTATCAGAGCGATCTCTGCGGCATTTCTGTCTCGATCATCTCCAGCCACTAAGGCGGAATGAAGTATTTATCTGCACTGTTGCAATGAAGATCACCGAAAATACAAAAGACATGCTTATGGGGGAAGAGGAAGATTTCGTTGAAGCCACTACAGCGTTTGACCTGATACACAGAATAACCATGCATATAGATAAGCTAAAGAGCTTGAATCATGTGATGAATCTGCACCAGCTCTTTGAGGTGTATGATAATTTTATCGATCACAACTTCAACCGCCAAGACGTTGAGAATCTAAAAACGCTGCGAAAAAACGGCCTGTTGGCCCTTAAAGATCTGAGACGCGATCAAATAGGGTTTGAAATGTGGAGGATTCCTCTGCTAAAGCTGGCCTTTCTAAGAAATCCAATTAAAGAAAGGTTTATCTCCAGAATATCCCAGGATACAAAACTCGCAGTAGGGTCTTGGAATGGGCAAGATGGCTCATTTAGAGACATGAACACCCAGACGATATATGAATCGTTAAGCATAGATCTTAAGAATTATAGTAGTCATAGGGCTACTAGCAATTTTCCTTTCGAAACAGTAGGTTATGTTGACGAACATTGGGAGATATCCTTAGAAGGTAGTGTTCTTGAACATGTGGAACCACTAAAGGACCAAGATGTCATCATCTGCATAATAGCAATGAGGGCCGATGAGCTTATTGATGACAGGGCCAAGAAAAAATTGTCCACGGCAATCAAGAATTTTGACATTGCAGAACGAGTGGCAGCCCATATAGAGGCTGTCAACTCTGAAGATTCAGTGTCAGAGATTGTTTCATCTAAGAGACTGGATGATAGGTCTCATACAAGAAGCAAGCAGGAAGGAATACCGCGACGTACAACTGCCTTAGCAAAGACAGACGAATTGAGGGAGCAGCCTAACGAAAGACGCTTGGGAGTGGAATCGCCTCAGTGTTATGAACGGGGTCCATGTTATGGTCTGAAATCACAGGAGGAGTTTCGTGATATAAATATCAACAATATGTTTATCGAGGGTATTATGCCTCGCGGGTATTTGTTGAGGTTATGTGAGAAGCATAGCCCGGAAAAGGCATATATCGTTCACAGAAATGAATTACCCGATCCACTGAAAATTTTCAGACTTAAAACAAAACTTATTGAAAGCAGAGGCGCTCGCTCTCTTGCTGGAATAACAGTCCTGGATTTCGTGGTTAAAAACATTGCGGTAGGGAATAGGGGCTCAATCAGTGTACTTGGAAGCCTTCGCGGAGAAGACAAGTTATTCGTGGTGTCAAAGACTACATTGAATAGGGCATTCAAGAAGGAAGATGGAAACATTTTCTGGGAGATGAATTCGAAAATGCTAGAGGATGCCTTTGAACGAAGAGACTCATATGCTAAATGGCGGGAAGGATTGAACTGAACAGGTAGTATACGAAGATCGAAGTGGTTTAGAGAATTAAAGGCTAAGGTTGAAGGAAGTAATGGATAGTCGAAATAAAAGTAACGATTATAAGAATGATTATTAGTACCTCTATAATGGTGAATGGCATATAAACTCAGCATATCTTAAAGGACATAAAAGTGAAATACGAGGTAAGGGGCATGGAGTTTAACATATTTATGATCCAAGTTTTAGAAGTAAATATGCTGTATGAATTGTTGAGGTATGTTTATTTGCTGCTGAAACCCAAGGGTCGGACCAACTACACT
>NJCR01002181.1:514-17910 GCA_002234235.1 Fusarium hostae | reverse complement strand
TTCTTTTTAGCCTTTTATATTACTTTTTAAAAGACTATAATTAAGTTAAATATTAAAAAGAGTTTTAAAGAAGCTAGTTTTACTTCTTTTAATTTAAAAGTTATAATCTTAAAGCTTAATATATAGCTATAAACTTTAATTCCTATTAAAGAGATAACTTAATAAGCTTAAGCTTAAACTTTATAAACCTTAAATATAGTCTTTAAGACTAAATTACAGTCTATATACCTTAATAATTAAATTAAAAGATATTATAATAGCTCTCTAGAGTTAATTATTAAAGCTCTTTAGTTTCTTATAAAGGCAGTTATAAGGAATATATAGAAGACTACATTATTAGAGGCTAAGAATTAGGAGCTTTATAAGGTAAATAATATACTTAACCAGCAGTATAGGGCAAAAAGGATATACCTATAGAATAAAGAGAGAATACTTATATAGAAAGGTTAGAATTTAATTAATTAAATAGATATAAATATATAGATATTGGCCGAATTATTGAGAAGTGGTGGTTAAAGAGGGTCAGTTAGACTAAGTACTTAGCATTATAATATATATAGTAAAACTGGGTATAATATAAGGACTTATTAGATAGTTTTAGAAGCATTTAGAGAAGAGTATAGTAAATAATTTTAATTAATTAAATAGTTTATTATATTTTTATTATAATTTATCTTAAGAAAGTTAAAATTTTTATTTTATTTATTTATTTATTTTACTTACTTATTATATATATTATAAGTAAATAATATATATATATATTATTAAAGATTTAAATAATAATCTTTATTTAAGAAAGCTATAGTTAAAATATAATAAAGTTATAATAATATTATATTAATAATAAATTCTCTATAAGTTTATTAATATTTTAATATTTTTTATATTAATATAATACTTAAATAAGACTTAATAAATATAATTTATTATAGTACTTTCTATCTCTATCTTTATAGCTATTTATAAAAAAGTAAAATAATTATAAAAGTAAAGATATAATAACTTTATAAACTTAATTAGTACTATAAGTTTAAAAGATATTAAGAAGGCTTTAGTTAAAAAGAAATCTATTAATCTAAAGAAAAAGCTCCTAAAGAAGATCTATTAAAACTATAAAAATCTCTTCTTAAATATAGAGACTTAATAGCTACTTTCTTACTATCTTAATATAGATTATATAATTAAATTTATAAAAAACTAAAATAAGGAAAAATTTATTTTATTATAAAGACCTCTCTCTATATTTACTATATAAAGAAGAATTAATAGTATTATAGAAGGTCTTTATTTACTTTTTTAATAGAGGGCTTATATAAGTTAATAGCTTAAATATAATAGCTTTAATGCTATTTATAAAGAAATCTAAAAAAAGCTTATATTTTTACTATAATTATTAAGTATTTAATATTATTATATAGAGAAATTATTATTTACTGTCCTTAATAATTAAAACCTTATATAACTTAATATAAATTAAGTAATTTATAAAGCTAAATATAGTAGCTATTTTCTATAAGGTTTAAATAGCTAAGAGCTATAAAGTAAAAATAGTATTTTCAATTTACTTTAAGTCTTTTAAGTAGCTAATATATCTCTTTAGACCTAATAATATCTTTATTATATTTTAGCAATTTATTAATAATATATTATAATAATTCTTGAATAATTGCCTCCTATGCTGATAAAGGTGCAGCGAAGGGGACCTAGGCAGGCAGCAGGTTAATTACCTCGTCGACTGGCTCGCTTATAATCCCCGCAACTCCCTTTACGGGACCTTGGACGCTCTCAGACACAGCCTCTGGCTCAGCATCAACCAGGCTCTTCATGATGCACTCGTACATATCGTCTGTCATTTCTTCAATCCACTGGGCGACACGTCTAGTTTCGAACTTTCCGGTCGAATTGATTGGTATGCGTTAACGACAGCCATGGCCGAGATACATGTAGGCGGGAAGCCTGTCGGCAATGTAGTTGACACAAAGTCCTTGGCGACTCGTAGGTCTTAGGGCTTATCCAGCAACTGCAAAGGCTCGCTGTCCCTACCGTCGTCTGTGGTCTCCAACCCACGGAGGGTTATGATGCTCACAATCTTTCCGTTCACGGTCCCTCAGGACTCGAGAGTTACCATTTCTGTTTCAATCCTATCGCGAGAGGCACTAACCCATAGGCTGCAGTGCCGGTTATGGTGGCTTGGTAGTCTAGAACCATGCCCTTCAGCTGGCCAGTCAATCCTCATATAAAGCTAATATAGACAGCGTTATTTGGCATAGCAGCAACAAAAGGCAGGTCATTATCACCGCAGCTATGCTCAACAAGACTAGCAGCTGCGTCAGCATCTAGGGCCGGGATATTATCAACAAGAGTAAGCAAAGGTCTAATATGGTTATATAACGCCAGTGCTACAGCCTGGTTCGGGAGTTGCCTGACGATCATGGCAATGCGCTCAGGAGGGCAGGATAAGTCCGGAGATAAGAACGCGCCGCATGCTTCCATAACGGCAAGTATAGCACCGACTGTACAGATACTCTTTTGTGAATACAAGAAGCACTGTCTCCTGAGGTTCAACACCGAAGCTACCAAGGTAGAAAGGTAGACGGAAAGTCTGGCGGGGTGGCTATGAAGCTCAGCATAGAAGAGCTCTCCCTCCCAAGATGGGGCGATGGCGGAGCGATCTGGCGACTGCTTTACGTGGGTCTTAATGAGGGCATTAACGGTAGAGCAGATCGCGGGCTGTGGTCACAATGTCGAGCTCTAGGTGTCCTGGTTTCTCGTCTTCTATCGTTACCTTTTGCGGCGATATGACGGTACCAAAAAGGGCCCTGTTACTGATCCGCAACGCTCGTTGTATGTCGGCCGACGGGCAGTGTTGATGGGGCAGGCTGCCAAAATTAGTATAGTTCTCGGTCTGTAGCAGCTCGAGGGCAGAGGCGGCATCATCACACAGGGTGAAGTTGGTACTTGATATGATCTCGTCGATCCGGTCTGTAGGAACATCGCGATCTGAAGTAAGGTAACAGAAGCAGACGTCGTCAAAGCACGTCAAGGCACGCAAGACTAATTTACAGGCTACCTGGAAGGAAATTCGCAATTGATACGCCATGGGTGCGACAGAGCTGGCGAATGCCTTGGACGCCTGGGATGAGCCACGTGATATTGTTCACACCTGACACGGTCATTTGCTACTTCGTCTACAAGGACTAGAAGTGGCATGGCCGTGCGGAGGATAATGTGTCGATCCAGGAGGAAAGGGACAGGGATACGGGGTTGCTGTAGACGTGAGCAATATAGGCTTCATAGGATGACGGCGATGGCCCTATCCCTTCCAACGTTTCATTGTACGTCGAATCAGATCCTCCACTGGAATACCCATCAGTACCCCGTCAATCAGTGCCTTACTTATCCTGAATGAAAGATACACGCTGATGCCTGTATCACAAAGGAATAGCGCATATGGGGGTTGTCCGATGGCAGAGCTGTGTCGGCGACTGGAGGAGAGTAAGGGAACCAGGCCCATGGTATTTATGAACCTCGATCGTAGATTGAGTTACTGCTGTCGTCTCTCTGAGGATAACCTGGGCATCGATGCCGTTATTTCTTCCGCTCGCAGATGACTGTATGCAGCAGAAGATAGTATCGGATAATCCGGTGCGAGGCTTTCTGTAGCTGTTTCTGATCGAGCGGTGCTCCTGCTCGTGTGGGGCAGATCTTCTAAATGCCTGACACTATATACATTATGCCGTCCTCGCCTTGGCTGAGGAGAATTCCTTGTTGCAGCGGGGAGCAGGGATACGCAGCTTCAATAATGCTGGGGCCCCAACTTTCCATTTTAGCCCTATAGGCAGCTACGAATGTAAGCAGACCGTCTTCTCCTAGATACTGCAGTCAGAGTTCGCCAGCGGTAAATATGGCAGGGATAATGGGGTGCTGAGAGATGAGGGTGTCTAGGATATATTAGCGACTATCTTGCTAGGCTTAGAAGTAATCCTAGAGCTGCATTTTCGTATTATAACTAAGCGAAAGAACTGATTTAGAGTCTTTGACTGCTTCGACTATATCAATAAGAGCCATTCAAGCTATAGAGTCTGCAGAGTGATAGATACTTGATTTCATTTTGCTGAGTTGCTGCATAACAGTAACGAACTTCTGCAATTGCTGCTATTATCCCAAGTACACCGACCTCCGCGTGGTGGGCAAATACATCTCGGTCCTCTCCATGTAAAGCAGGGCAGTGAGTTTCCAGGAATCTTTCCCCAAATATCTTTGACCTGGCGGACTGTCCATAGAAGGTTGTGCTCCGCATTGTACCAGTCAGGGACAGCTATAGTATAGTTCATAGTAACAGCCAACAGTACAGGATAGGTCAATACAATCATCCCATGCATTGCTGCGTTGAGACTCTATATATATGATTGGGATTAGTAGGCGCTCGGGGAGTATTATTCCAAAAGCGAAGAGAAAGGCAGAAATCATCAGATTGTCTAGGTCTATGCCGAAAGCTATATTATATGTAACCAAGAAGCGCTGTGATAATGGATGAACTAATTCAGGTTATGGGTGTTAGAATGACCACCATGATGTTTATTTTGATTCCAGAACTTATACCCCAGAATGAGAAGTCGGCAGCACGGAGTTGATGTTATACTCAGTGGCGCTCTGGTTGGGAGCCTCTGCCCACGCCAGGATAAGTATAGCCTTGCAGTTAAGTGATGGAGGAATTAATTTTCAGGTAGAGACCATAAGAATCTGCTCAAGATCAGCCAGCATAATACACTAGGAAGCAAGGTCGACAACCAAGTGGTAGGCAGCAAGAAAGAGCACTTAGCCATCTGAAAGGTTAAGAAGACAATATATAACTAGCGGCGCTTACTTAATAGCAAAAATGGCTTAAAGCTTATCGAGAGTCTTGATAAGATTGGAGAAGTGGCCATATTGAAACGCAAAGCTTCGGGTAATTTCTGAAGACATGTTCCGTTTCCATACATCATCCTCGAGAAGGAAACGTGCACGTAGCATTGGATGATGCTTCACGACTCCAATTGCTATCTGAACCTGCTCGGATGTGAAGGTTTTTGTAAGATGCATGATAAACGACTGGTTGAAGTGATGGTTGGTCGAGGGCTGTGTCTTGCAGAACATGCGTTCGATGGGTGACAAAGAGAACGAGTGGCCGGCCAGTAACGTCGTCAGAACCTTTAAATCATGTACAGCCCTGCGGATATAGCTCGACGGCGTGAAGGTTGCTGGTTTCCACCTGTCATATATGTACCTCCACCCTGTTGATCTCGACACGCTGACCGCGAATATCCTCATTGACAATGGTGATGTTTGAGAATAAGCCTTTGAAACGGTCATTGTATTTGGTTTCAGTCAGTAGGTTAGGTTCGGGGTGATCCTAACACAAATACAATGGCCTCGACAAGGTCAGCGGGATATTTACCAACAATGGCCACAAAGCGGCCGCCTGACTTGAGAATAGCTAGCTGCGCGACGATAGCCCAGGCAGACTTATCGAACCGGGTCGCGGCAAAGGTCCCGGGCTTACAGTTAAGCAGGGAGTGAACATGGTGGGTAAAGGCGTTGCCAGCCAGATCAAGCTCCGAGTACGTGAGCTTCCGGTCCCAGATTCCTACCAACAGGCGGCTGACGATCCGGCATCGCTCGAGCCTGTCGTTCGATCCTGTCATATATAAACTCATCAGGCGCGAATAGAATTCCGGCAAAATTCCAGGCATCAATGTCACGCCTCGATTCGGTAGCAACCAAGTTGGCCTTGACTGAAGGCTGTTCGGGGTTGTCAGACATACCAGCCAGGGCGGCCCACAGTGCATATGGCTGGAGGAGGCCTCGGACGTTCAGCAGTTGAAGTGAAGGCGTCTATCGTCACCAGTCACATCGAACAAGTTGACGGATAGATGGTATTCTGTAGGGTCACGACCATCGATCGGCGTCATCCTGAGGAGGCCATCGTCACCGTCGGCGGCTCCAGCGGTGTCATGACGCTGAAATGAGATAATAAAAGTGAAGAGACTCTCTAAACCAATGCCAAGTTAGTGTTGGATTTTGGCCAAGGATACGTTTCGGTTCGAGATGCCCTTGATACAGTCATTCAGTAATTGCGAGAGTAGCTGAAGGACCGTCTTGCTGCGGTTGTTGAGGATAACGCGGCAGGTAAGCATTCTGATCAGGGGCCTGATGAGTGTGGTTATAACGTTGATTGGGGCATCTCGACCAGATGTCAGTAGCCAAATATGATATCGTCTGTACCAGTATAGGCACCTAGCACCAGTGCCCAAGAAAGGTGCTGGCCATGGTGCTGCCATGTGTGGCGCGAAGAGCTCTCAGGGACTCGGAATAAGGGACTACTACCTCAATAGCTTTTAGCTCAGCTGGTGAAGACATTTTCTTTGTCGACAAGGAGTGGCAGCTTTGAAGAGATCGACCCAGTACCTAACAGCTTGCACAACGCTGCTGGCCAATGAATGAGACCAGATCTTTATAGCCGAGACCTGGCTTGATGCTTAAGCGGTGGGCACAAGCCTCCCGAAGATCGTGTGGCACAGCCGGCAGCGAGGAGCCGCCTACCCAGACATGGCTAAGCCGGATGAGTACGAAGACCTGCCGGCTGATGGCATAAGTGGCGAATTCATGGGGGAGCTTTCTGTAGCAAAATATATCGCTGCGTACCTGCCATGGCCTGTTTCACCTTGAATAGTTCTGCTTCGTTATCTGTGGCGTCGTTCAGGTCTACATATCGAATCGACGGTGTGGGATCACGTAGCACGGCCTGGTTGAACAATCTGTTGCCGCGGAGGTTGGGAAAGAAGACAGGACGGAGCATGAGCTGATGTCGGGAACCTGTCTCTAGGCGTTTCCCACGTCTTTGGCTTGTGATGAACCATCGCGCAAGCTCACCTTGAGAGTCAGCGTCGTTGCTGTCGCCAGAGAAAGCGACGGTGAAGCTGGGGAAGCCATTTCCAGAGAAACAGCCAAGGAAGCTGAAGCCATCAGGGTTTCCAATGCCTCGAGTGCTGGTGCTAGTAGCAGAAGCAGAAGAGTCGGTGCCAGTGGTGGTGGTGCTGGCGAAACGAGTAGCAGCTAACTGGTCAGCGGCCATGTTGCTCATGGCGAGGGCGAGGATCTGAGTAGAGCGCATCTTGAAATGAATATGTGTAGGAACAACTATAGCCTGTTCATCCGCACATCAGCAGGCTCGTGAAAGTGTCCTTTTGATGTGTCGTCCGTTTGCAAAATACCACGCCTGAACAACATCGCGTACTATCCTTTGTTCGGGTGCCTGAACAATGGGAGAATGATGTGTTGGCTGATCCTGAGAGCTTTTGGGGGTGTCCTTCTACCATATTAGCCCTGGAACAGGACAAACGGTAGAGCTGAGACTTTTGGCTGATAAAGATAAACCTCTCTCGCTTGGAACGAACGTTTACGTCAAGTCGGGAGAGAAAATTAATTTATAACCGTAGACAATTTGGTACCATAGCCAAAAGACCTCGGGAGTCCAGACCTTTAACCCTTGGACGCCAGCAATGGCCTGGAAGGTTGTGCGGAGAAAAAAGCTACAACCTGGTTAGCCGGACATGTCCTGGGAATGATCAAAGGTAGGCGTACCCCCCTCCGATCTTTGGAGAATACAGACGCCACTGGGCAGCCTGCTATACTGCCATCTGCATTGCCGCCTGATTTTCATCGCCCCCATCCTTCTTGGTCTTGATACTGATAGAGATCGGGTAAGAAGTGCATGGTGGAAGTTGGTGTGGTTGATAGAGCTGTCCTTGAGGGCTGTATGAATTTTATCGACCAGTTGGGCTACGTCGGGTAGCTGTTGGTCCTGTTCAGGATCGATGTAGCAAATGTAATCGACCTTCCTGCCTTTCGAATTCGAAATCCGATATGCGTCCATTTTACCAGAACTGGTACTGTACCTCAAAGTTAATAACGTTCTAAGAAGCGGTAATGGCCACATACCAAGATCGAAAGCTATCAAGTTGGGTCCGATGTTGGGTTTCGCTGACAATGGCAATGTTAAGTAGAGGAGTGTGAACACGGTTATTCCAGCCACCCTCATCGTCCTTTTTATCCAAGCAGGTATGGGCATAAGCTAGTACCTGCAAGATATCGCAGAGTTTGAGTTGTTTGTGCAAGTCGGGCGAGTATGTCTCTCGATTATCTAACTCGGAAGATTTAAAGTCAGCTTTGCGCTCAAGATCATCCATGGGATGGGCGGCTATATCCAGCTATGATATTTGAGTCAGTTTATAAATAGACGAGCAAGTTGAAGGAATCACAAACCTCGAGGTACTTTAGGACAACACGCTGCCCCTCTGCAAGATGTTTCATGTCGCTGTCGAGAACCTTCAAAGACTAGGGGATCAGTGGGTCTGACCAGTGAAGTTGTTGGTGGTTGAGGCCCTCCTCTGGATTGAAAGTGCCGACCTTGCTTTGCTGGGAGAGGAGTTGCGGCTGCGAGACTATTC
Source organism: Fusarium hostae (assembly GCA_002234235.1). Classification (NCBI taxonomy): domain Eukaryota; kingdom Fungi; phylum Ascomycota; class Sordariomycetes; order Hypocreales; family Nectriaceae; genus Fusarium; species Fusarium hostae. The sequence continues at coordinate 9,421 of NJCR01002181.1, read as the reverse complement.
CGAGGATATGTTAGTATGGTCACCATCACCCTCGATAGGGTTCTGAGGTACTACTGCTGGTGATACCAATGCTAGAGCAACTCCGACTCTCCGCGTCTTGGTGGCGGCGGCCTCTATCGCAATATCAGGGCTACACGAGTCACCTTCGTGCGAACCCGACCGCAACAGAGGGTGTTTCTTGGAGTTGGTACGCTCAAGCTCTGGAGGTGGGACACTACACGAGGTGAGTCCAATAGCCGACTAAGAATAACGTTGTTATTGAGGTCGAACACGATGGAGTGATAAAAGTAATAAAACAAAGATATGCCCGGATTGTGGCGGCTTGAACGAGGAGGCTAGAGTGGATCGGGTTGGCGATGCCCCACGGTTGCTGATCGAGAAATCAGGCTTAAAATCCCCGTAAAACCAACATTTGAACATCGCCAACTCTACAGGGTAGCCCTTATCCTATTCAGGAGAATTACCTTTCCTGTTGGGACATTCAAACGCGTCCTCTCCATGGAAATCACTATTACTACTCATATAGCCAGGAGTATACATGTCTACAAAGCTGTGAGACGTCCTCCATGAACAGATGTGTGATAAGCACATCGCAACTGTAAGAGCTCTGGTGAATATCGGGTTTCCTGAAAAGATACTGCTACACTTGTATTTCTCATTATAGTAATGAAAGAGAAACTTATAAAACTCTTTTCCTACTAGGCTAGTCTTTTCAGCTCTTGATCCTGGAATCGTGTTGGCCAATTCGATAGATAGAGAACGAGTCTTCTTTAAACCAATATCTCAAAAGTAACTACTTTTTTATTCACACTGAATTCGATCAATTTTTAAACAAGATGATGGCACACCTACTTAGCAGGGCGCACAGGAACAGAGCCTCAGTTAAACTTTATATACTCATTTATAGTGGTTCATGACGGGCTTTATCAGACTGAGAGGCTGGCTCTTGGTACTAAACCCCTTTGTCGCTACGCCCATAATACTTGGGTAGAATTGCGAAGCATAATCGAAGCCTCCTCAATGACTGACCAATATACGGATCGATAACCTTGATGACAGCTGCACTGATCATCACCATCACCACTATGAACTACCAAAGACCAAGCCCAGCCCGCCGTGGGTTGCCCATGTACACGCAGTGATGGCTGGTGCTTTCATTATACTAATGTTCACGTCAACAGCCGCTCCTATTCCTCTACAGTCCCCACATCCGTATAGCACTGGCAGCCTCTGTCGACCATCTCAGGATAGCAGTCACCGTCTCCTCTGACAGTGACAATTTCTATTCTCCATCTCAGAATGACAGTGGCAGCTCGAGATGACTACCTTTTATTGAATCCGAGCCTCCAGAATTCTCTTTCCTTTCTTTCCTTCTCATCAACCAACACTCTACTCTACGACCAACACCCACTCTACTTTCTCTTCACTAACAACCCCTTACTTCACTACATACCACCACTCTAACATAAACCCTTACACCAGTCATTGCAATCATGTGCACTCTGCTTATTATCACCATCTACTGCCGCCGATGCGGTCAGTATATCGGACGTGAAGAAGATGTCAAACGATGCGCCCACAAACGTAGCCGTGGCGAGTCACCCCATCGGCGCCCTCGCGAGGAACACCGCGATTACCGCGCGAATTGGACAAACTGCTCGGCATGCCAGGAAGAGTACGATATGTACATGTATTGCCGTCGACAGGGCATCCCGTATCCAACTCCCAACCCTCCCTTCTATTAAGGGACTCAACGCTTGGATGAAGATGGAGAAGTGGTATGCCATGGGCAAAGGCCCCACTGCAATGCATACATGAACGACGACTTGATACCATAAAAAGAAAACACCAAAAAAAGACGAAAATACAAAACCCGACAAAAAAAAAGAGAACCCAAGATTGATGTGCTATGGGCGAAGACCCGACTGGCATGCAGACATGAACGACGACGACTTGATACGATAAAAGGAAAACACTAAAAAAAAAGACGAAAAATACAAAACCTGACAAAAAAACAAAAGACAACCAAAAAAAGAGGCATCTGAAGTGGAGGGAATATCTTTTAGACCAGAAAATAACAAAATACAAAAAAATTTAAAAACAAAAAGTAAAATGTGTCTTGATAAAAGTGTTGAAGGTGCTCTATGTATATGAATGCTGCTCGTAGATGATCTCGGTTGCTGTTCCTGGTATCGTGTTCATCAAGGTATTTACCCTCTTTCCCTTCCCTTGGTTCCAAATTTCTAGTAGAGGTCCATCACGCTGTTTGAGGATCCTCCAGATCACGAAGTGCTGATCGTCTCGATATCTAGTAACCAAATGAGGCCACAACAAGTATCAGAAGCTCATCGCCAGGTTCTATGAAGCGATGAAAATGCTCTGGATAAGGGGCCCAGAGAAGCAAAATATTGAGGGTTGAGAGACTCAGTTAAGCCTGTGATTCATGGTCTTCGAGATCCTTATCCCTGCATTTCTTCATCCCACAGACCCTACCTCGCCAACTGGAAGACCATCCACCTCAAGTCAGACATGGAGCAGTACAATATCCCGACTATCCAGTACATCTACAACTTCCATTTCTGCCAATCCTCAAAAGCGAGCGCGACCCTGGGTGTTGAACAGCTTACGCGCTACCTTCAAGACAAGCTGTTTCGTTAAACGCCATATCAACTACACGCCTGTTCAAATGTCCACCTGAACAGCCCTGACTCCTCAAAACTTGATCAATTTCCCCTGTTGATGTTGTCTCGAATGACGACTGACTCTTGACAGCGGTTCACGGACTACAACAACATACGAAGATGTCTGCAAGAACCACCGCCAGATCGACGGAGGCTCACGGAAGTAACTGACATCACCGACAGCGCTTTGCAGACCAAAGGATTTGCTATCTTTCGTAACACACAGAGAACCAAAGCAACACAAATCGCCCCGCCCGAACGATAGCTTCTTCTCCAGAGCTGTCGATGGACTAGAACAATATAGCTGCAAGAACCACCGCCCCTTTATAAGGACTTCGGCTATACGAACCCCACTGCATCTCGTGCCTGATCGACTGCTGAGGTAGTTAGCACCACCGACATTGCTTTGCCAACCAACGCATATGCCATCTTCATGATGCACCGAGAACCACAGCGACGAAACGAACGTTTGCTGAGAATCAACCCCTGTCCGAAACACCTCAGTGCATTCGAACCTCCCCTCACACGCCTCTCCCGTCAAGAACTTGAGCTTTCATCCAAGGTAGCAGCTCCGGATCATCCCATTAATAACAATGACTGGTGGTTTAGCGATTCAAGCGCCTCGACTGTTCCAAAAAGCGATATGCAGATAAACAGCTGACAAGGGCAAAGAAGAGACGCGCTCCCGTTGACTCTTCGCATGAGTGGCCATAAGCATGCTCTGAGCAATCGATGAGGCGATTCGATCATGGCTCGAGCGACGACAAGGAACCATCTTTGCATGAGGGTAAAGAAATATTGACATGTACCAATCGGCAACCATATGCGTTGTGCCCGGTAATGAGTTCGAACGGAAGCAAAGTGCAGACTGAGTACTGTTAAGCTCATCCCACAAGACACGATCTCGAAAGAGTGGCCATCGTGCGGCAGCCACTCAACGTTTGAGACTACACAACACCCTTCAACGGGGAGTGCTCAGTCCAGCGAGAGACGAGCTGCAACGGTTTGGCCTCCCGAGACAACTGGAGCAGAAGGAAGCTCTCTACCATATCGCGCTCTGAGAACATTCTGGTGGCCTGGCAGGAAGACTGAGGTATAGAAGTAAAGTGACTATAGCCTGGTTCATGTATGAAGACTAGATTTCATATCAAATGGTTATGGACTGCCTCAGTTTCAAGACCAGAGGACACAGACACAAAGTGCCCTGTTAAGTTTCTCGCAGCCAAACCTTGAAAGCATATTTCTGCAATTCTGAGGATTAAGCCGGTGCATCGTTTCTTTGCCAAGAAGATGTAATTCTTCGCGAAGATATATTTTTCCACTAACCAAATCGGGACAGAAACTGCACCATACTCTCCACAAGACACACCTTTCCCGTTGGAATTTAGTTGGACGCTGCCGGATAAATATTACTTGTTTGGGTCATCTGTAATGTCGTGATTGGCAGTTGATCGAGATGTCCATCACATAAGGTTCTGAGCCCCTAACTACATCTCATAATCGCAAACGAGGCAATGATCAGCGACTTCAGGTCGTATTCACCAGCATCGCCAATATCACCAAGAAGTACCAACGTACTGCTCTGGCCTCAATACTAGTCGGCGTCTGATGAAATGCTTGTGCTGTAGGCATATTCGAGTGGAAAGGCATGATGCGGGTCCAAGGCTAGGTAATATCGGTATAGCTAAATTCGAGATGAGGATTGATAGGCTTCGAATCCGACTGACTCGTCGGCCTAACTACTGTTCCCACTATCTCAAATCTGCTATATATCTGTCCAATATTGCTATGGCACAAATTTTCAGTTACGCTCGTCCATAACCAGCATTCCGATCCACTGGTACTGTTGCTGCTCTGCGATAACTTAATAGATCGCGACAGATTTATGCCGTGATCAAGGTGGAAAGGAATAAGGGACTTGTACACCAGGTCGTAAACATCGAAACTCGTGACATCAGACATGATGGGCCTCCAGGTGAAGTGGATTACGTGAAGGTATAGGATAAGAATGGAAGACACAAGGTTATGTAATTGATGAGAGAATGGGCAGCCAGTTCATTATACTAACTGTTCTGTTATTTTCACACGTGCTACATGGCACTTGTGGCGCGGCTGAAAGTGCAGCGCTGTAGGTGGCACAGGAGGAAGTTTTGCCCATATGCTTGTCAGACACTATCCATATTTGAATATCAGCCACTCACCCTCAAGTTCTGGTCCAGTGCGATGGGAATAGGTGTTGAGTTGTGAGGCCACCGTCGGCCTTTACCCATGTCTTCCGGGACTGACTTCCGAGTGGGATGCTTGTCCTAGGGCTAATCTTGGTGAAGTGCATAATTGGTAATGAATGACCTCAACACACAACAAAATACATCCATGCTCCCCAAGGTCTAGTTTGAACACAGATTTCAACTCACAGATATCGATTCTACAGATCTTCTTCCTTCACTCACTCCACTGCAATGGTAAAATGCATAACGCAGGATCATCCACTATGATTCCCAGTATCAAGATGCTTAACCTTGGGATGGCTCTTGATACAGTTCTTGATATCACAATGCCCGAGCCCGAAGCATCGCCCGAGTATGGTCGCATCCACTCCTATATCATCGACCGAAGCACGTCACGGGTCAATCTTCTGGTCGCATGGACGAACAATACGAGTGAAGGATGGAATATGTCGACCTTTAGGGAGTTCAATGTCCAACAAGCTGATGAGCCTCTCCTTCAAGTACTAGCCTTCTCTTGGTGGCCGATATGTGGTCACCCGCCTTAAGATCTACCACGTTTTTAAAATAGTGAGGAGGAGCGAATACGGGTATGCGGTGCAATGATCACAATTGATACCGTTAAGACGATGAAGGATATCTCACCTGATGCTATCCATGAGTGGGAGCAGAAGGAAGCGTTGCAGAAGAAGCAGTCCGTTACTATGACTCTAAGGCCAGGCAGGATGTTCGGCGATACCTACGTTATTCTGGTTGCGAGGGTTGTTCGACTGAACAGCTTCTATTGGTTCTCGCGCACGAACAATAAAACAGGTTTAATACCTTATTCAACTACTCTCTCACTCAAACGAACGCGTTTCTCCGGTGCTGTCCTGTCCTCGGGTCCTGACAGGGCTTCTTGAATAGATGGCTTTTTCCCCAGCTCCCTCGGGCCTGCCTTTCGCTTCCGATTGTCCGGGCTGTGAGCTCGTCGTTTCTTGTCTTGTGATTGGATGGTTATGACTTGCGCATTGAGCTGCTCGATGGGCGGTTCGGTGGTTCTTCTCTGTCCATACGCCGGGTTTCCATGAAGTTGGCTATAAGATCGTCGTTCCTTTCAAAGCTCGACATACTCGTCTTTGCTATACGTCTTCGAGGCTCTGCCAAACGTCGCCACTTACTAACCGGCATTCAAGGAACTTGTTTGGCCTCCGGACCATATCCGTGGTCGCGTCGTTCTCGTTGGTTGATGGCGTAAGCAACAGCATTCCTTGAACGTTTACTATCAAACTCTTAACCAACCTTGCCCTTGACGCCAGGCTGGAGCTTTAGGCATTAGCTGTTTCATCTCGGCAATCTACCACATTAGAGAACAGTCTACCGCATTAGAGACATAATCGAAGCGCGAAACTTGAGCATTACTGTACGTCTGACTGACGACGAGAGCGCCGTGATCCAAGGACCTGATGCTATGGCTTTCAGATTTAGCGACCAGGGAATGGCTGTTGGCGAGCGATTCACCTGGCGGAATCCTTGGCCGCGGCTTTTTACCTGGCTTCCTTTACCAAGAGCGACATTCAGCATCTTTCATCTTGCGTTTAAGTTTGATGACTGACGTCTGGAGTTGAGGTAACTATCAGGGTCGGCACCTTTGTTCATTCTTCGGTCTTCTTGTTATCGTTTCCAAGAAGCAGGGTGTCATTCAATCAGATGTCCTACGGCCTCTACATCTTTCTGGACCCAGTTTCGAAGAGCCAGACTTCGAGTTTGAACAAATCTAAAGAGAGACGGGTGACTGAAGTTGAGGCTCTCGCGCCTACGAGCAAAACATCATCCGAGGAGCCTCGGTGTATGACCATCCTACTATGTTGTTTGATGGTCATATGTGCCTTCTAAGCCAAGGCGGGACACTTGTTGATTCGCCTGTAGCCAGTCTCTCGCTTGTCTACGAGCTGACAAACGAAAGTCGACCATTGTAGTCGGAGGGTTTGTCAGGCGGAACTCACTTGCTTTCAGTGGATCATCCGGCCCGAACTTGCCTCTGTCATAATACCAGATATTGGCATTCTCAGAGCTGGGGACAAGGAACCCGTAATCCTCCACGTTCATAACTTCCCTGTCGCCTTGGTCTCTCTGCTTATGTTAGAGTTCTATAGACGAACACCACCTAAGTGGAACTAACTGAGGTTGTCGAGCTCTTCCAGGATTATATCTTTCTGGGGGATTAGCAGCATCTCACCGGTATTCATCCTCCATGCGATATTGCTGTCCTTTCGGACGAAAAATGCGTTTTCATTCTCTTTGAAGATCAATCGAAAACTGGAATTCTGAGCCCTCCCAGTCTTGGCCTTAGTATCTTAGCGTCCACATCTCCAGCGACCTACTCTTGCATTCGCCGGATCCTTAGTCGGACTAATGGACACATAGCAGGTGATCGACTCTTACGATAAAAGGCTTTGATACCTGGCCCAGAAGAGGTCGGAATGTTTGCAGCCCAGTCACATTTAATGAGCGGACCATTGATGACGACCCTTGAGTCGCCGGTCAAGAAGAGACTGACAAACCTGTTTGAACCCATCATCTTTTTTATGATATGCTCGGAACCAGCAGAAACACCATACCGTACGAGGTCTCAAAGCCGAAATAGTGAGCCATCGAATCAGCCGGTCCATCGTGCTTAGTTCTACGCAACTTCAGAGTCATCGGCTGGCTTAAAACTGTGCGTCCATATAGTAACCTTCCAAGAAGCCCGGGTAATATCAGGTCACCAAAGAGGCTTCCGAGCAGCGGTCTACCTCAACAGACGTCGAAATAACCACGTCCCTGCACGTAAGCCCTAATTACTGGCTTCGCAACAATGAGCCCGAGCCCGCCACGGAGATACAATATAAGGCCTGTTAACTCCCACCGCTCGCTCCCCACTGTATGTGACAGATGCAGTTTCGTGTTTCTCAACTTCGCAGCTCTTCTTCCATAACAAAGCTGGCTCCCTTTACCCCCGGTTGATTCTCCTTTCATTGAATCCCATCATTGATTGCGACCAGAATTACTTTACCTGCTGGGGAGAGACTATCGACTATCCATTAAAGTATTTCCACGGCCGCCGCTTCACGACTGACTTTTGTTAAGGCCGCCACATCTTCCCACCACCTCTGGAACCGAGCATAGAGAATGAGCGATGCAAGGTCTTCCGCGTCTGATGGCATGGTTTTGCGAGAACTCGACAAAACATTGTTTTCATCAAACCAGGAAAATACATCAATGGATCCGAACAACTTGATCACAATCGGACGAAGGCGAGATGGAATTTCCGAAGTCCGGCTACATTACCCAGCAATTCTTCATCGCCGATGTCTCCTCGTCATTCAGCATACTTCCCGGCGGTAACACATGGAAGCTCCCCTCCTCGACAGGACCCTCTTTCTGGGAACTCGCCCCCAACTGTCCGGGTGCCCTCTCGGCTACACCACCGGCAGTATCTTACCTCACATGACGTCAACCCTGCGCCCCGTAAGACAGATAGCACAGGGCTCAATAGTGAGATGCTTTTACAGCGCAGGTTTACTGCTTATACCCGCCATGACATGGAATACTATAGCCATGCAGATTCAGACGATTATCCTTCTGTGCAACACCCAATATATCTACCGCCAGCCAAGTCGCGATGGTCGTGTTCTACTTCTACTATACAGAGCACGGATACTACACCACTAGATGCAAATTCTGAGACATCTACTGAGAACTCTGACTTGAAGGATGATGATGAAAGTGTCATTATCATGGAAATGTATCGGGTGTCATGCAACACAACACCATCGACTCCTACCTTGTTGAAGTTATTCATACGCGCGACACTCATTCACGTTATGAAGATACGTGTGAAAATGCCAACAGATTATATTATAAGAGAGCAGATAAAAGATATGGTATGATATTCTCAGATATGGAAATAGGTAGTCTGTACACATTAGCACTCTTTTAAAGGTACTCTTAGGAGGAATAATGTCAAAAGGTGGGTTTGG
>NJCR01002180.1:0-16501 GCA_002234235.1 Fusarium hostae | reverse complement strand
TCGGCGTTGCGGTGTATGCGGTAAGGCCGGGCATAATGCAAGGACCTGTCGGGTAGTGATTGAGACCCCAGGAGAAGAGTATAGCGAGCAGTTTTAATTGATTAGATGGTTTATGGTGGTTTTAAAGCGATTTAAAGTCAAGAGGTTGAGATTTTTGTGACACTCGCTTATCTGTGACACTCGCTTATCATACACGTTATAGTATTTTATATCTTAATATAAATTATTATTTTAATATTAAGTTAAAAGAGTATTTTTTAAAAATAAATTATAAACTTTAATAATAATTATAAATATAAATATATTATATCTATCTTTTTTAATTATATTAATAGTTTTAATTATTATTTATAATTTATTTTTCTTAATAGTATTAATCTTCTTACTTTTAGGAATTAATTTATATTTTTAATTAGTTTTAATAGAGTTTTTATATTCTTATTTAAAGTATTTCTTCTTATTATAGTTATAATAAGTAATTTTTAACTTATCTTTCTTTATTATTTTAATAGTTATTAATTCTAATTTAATACTATAAAATATATTAATTTATTAGCTTCTTTCTTAATTAGCATAATAATAAAGTTTATTATTTTATTATCCTTTAGTATTTTATAAGTTATAAGTCCTCTATATAAATTATTAATTATTAATTTTAATTACTATATTAATATATTTATTTAATATCTTAAGTTAATCTTTTTATTATACTTTAACTTAAACTAGTTCTTTAAGTGCATTAAAGAATATAAATATTAATATATCTTAATCTTAAGGTAACTTATTAATAAGTTATAGAAATTCTACTTTTAAGGTAAATATAAATTTAATTTATTTAAGAATTTTAATTTTTTATTTAATTCAATTTTTTTTATTAATAGCTTTAAAGGCTATATAAAATACTTCTTTAAACTTATAGTATTCTTCTTTTTTAAATTTAATAGCAACTTAAGGTTTTACTTTATAGAATAAGTTTTAAATATAATTATCTATAATAAATTAAAACTATTAAGCTGCAGTTTTAATTAATTCTTTTACTATATATATAAACTTTATAAAATTATAATAAAATTAATTTAAGTAATATATAATAAATACGGTTCAGTCTGCTGCTGGTGGTTCCGAGAGGTTCCGTCAAAAGGCTGATATTCTAGCAAATCTGTCTCAAACCATCAAGCACCTTGAGAGGATGCACCTGAACCGCCAAGACAAGCACTTCCAGCTCAAGACGCCTTCTCAGAAGTGACTCGGTCCACGACTGGGACGAAAGGCATATCCAGCTCTTGGCTTCAACGCGAGCAAGATCAAAGATGATTACCTTGATCACGCGAAGAAGGTGGCTGAAGATCTTGCACTGTCTACAGACGGGGTGAACATCTACGATGAGACGAATGATCCCGTTTCAGAAGACTGGAAAGTCATTCTTGCCTGGGTCATGGATCGTATGTTCTTAGCCGGAGTTCCAGCCCACTACCTTATCACTGACCCGAGCCACCTTGAACATGAGAGGCTCAAGTTCTTTTATGTTGATCCCAACTGGGTTGATGCGATGATTGATGGTGGTTTGAGCTTGGCGAACCACATGGGTGAGGACCGCGACCGCGAGGCTATCAAACACATCATCAACAATTATGTCAAGCACAAAGCTGAGCACCAACTCCACACCCCTCAGATTCCCAGCTATGGCTTCTATCTTCGTTCTGATCTCGTTACTATGTTCCCTGATCTTAAAGTGGAGACCCTATCCAAGGTTCCTAAGAAAGCTGATGATGAAAAAGCTGGAGACAATAAAGTCGAGTCCCTTTCCGAACCTCCCAAAGAGGCTCATCCTAAGAAAGCTCCGCTTCTCAGACACAACATCATCGTAGATGGTGTGATGCTAGCACTCTTGGACAGATATCCTGGATCCGATGACTTTAAAGGTCTTCTTTTTACTCAACCGCCTCATCAACAGAGATTCGCCGTGGGCCATTCCCTATCTGATAGTGAGATCGGTATAAGCCTCCGTCGTCAATATACGGTGTCCCAAGAGATACGTGAGACGGACAAGCATCGCCATGATCCCTTGCAAAAGTTCACCAAAACTCCTCAAGATCGAGAAAATTGGTTCATCTGGAGCACTGAACCGGGTTCTCAGGCCAATGATGTGCGCATGCTTCGACTTCCTTACTTTGCCGAGCAGCAGATTCAAATCCTGCAGAACATGCCAAAGCAGGAAAGTGGAGAGAAATATTTCGATGATACCATCCCCAACTCTGCACTTCTTGCTATGCAGCTGGATGATCCGTACTACGAGTTCGCGGTACCCTTCAAGGACAAGCTGGTCGGTCTTGGTCCTGCACCTACCGAGTTTCGGACTCTGAACATGACTGGACATGCTCGTGTCATGAGACTTGTCAAACATGACGATGACCTCATCTGTCGTGGGGACGAGACCTCTGAGCCGAGTGATTCAGAGTCTTCTCCCGTCGACACACTAGCCTCATCTGATGACTCGCCATTCTTCCAACGACATGAAGAATACTCGCCAGCAGCTCACGTCCTGAAGCACAACATCGCGCCTCACGTACGACAGCCTCACGTGCACGATGATGGATCTCATGTATCTCGTCTTCGCTCAACTAGTAGCAGCAGTGGATCAGGTGGTGGTCCATCAAATGTCCCTTCCTTCAACTGTGACGTCTACAGTCCAGGCAAGGATGCTATTCATGTCAACAAAGACAACCTTCCCGATGATCTAGTCTTCTCTGTGCTAGTCAGTGGTCAAGAGTATAGCAACGAACATCTCATCGAGTTCGATATCCTTGTCAAACTCGGCCCTGCTACTGATAAGCATACGAAACTCATGGAGAGCTACGATGGGCCTGGACCTCGTATACTGAGTAACTTGAGGTTCAATACCTTGACGGCGATCATAGAGAAGAATGGGATGCAGTATCTCAAGCTGAGACTGCTGCCTAGGAATGCGATTGGATATGTCGTTGCGAATCGGATGAGTAATGAGGTCAGCTTTTTGTTGTGTTTGGCCAAGGTGAATATCTTCGAGAAGCCAGAGACTATGGTTATGCTTGAAACTGAGGCGCATTATGTAAATAGGCCTCGGGTTTTCAAGGATACATTCACTATTATGGTGAAGAGTGATAGTCTGCAGGGATGAGTACTTCGGGAACGGTATGCATTTATATCTACTAGCAAATCAGTAATAATTTCTTATCTCAATATATCATTTCGTGACTCTTGCTGAGTCTTGCATGATTCGTATGTGAACCGCTATAGAGGCCTTTATTAGGCAGCAAAAGGGTTAACATCAAATCCTCACAAATATAGCTGATCAAAAGATAAAAGGGTATATTAATATTGTGTATATAGTCAATTCATTGTTCAGTTCTTGTTTCCTATTCAAATATTGCATAATGAAGATACAAGCCAGACTGCCATCAATTCATCAGTTTGCCTTCACACTCCATTCCCCTCTTATATTTGTCCTCATCGAAAAAGGCTCTGTAAACAAATGTGCTCTACTCAGCTCTTGCTTGTATGCGGCCTGGTGGTAGCCCATTGTCAGGCAAAAGGTTGTTTTGCCTGTTCCTCAAGGGACCCCTAGATATCAAATGTCTGCAATTCGGATAAGCCCATGGCAAATATACTAGCATTCTCTGATCATCTACTGTAAAAAAATTTGCCCAATTGTAATCTGTTGGGTTATTGTAAAAGTACGTTCTGTGCAACGCCAAGCCATGCATGTCAGACTGATCGTTCCGAGGCCTATTACGCGTAAGACAGTGAACTTATTCAATGTGTGCTCAAATGATGCTCTGGTGAAGCGATAGTATGATAGAGTTTGAGGCGATGAGAGATATTTAAAAATTGACCCAACGAGTAGAGAAGTGAAATCAGAACTAACCCAAGCATTTCCATGAAGGGATACGTCTCAGCGCAATTGCCAAACTTGTGACCATTCGCGTCACGACCGGGAGGAAGTCGACGGGTTCCTTGCTTTTTAATTATAACCGGACTTGACATGAAGTTATACTTTGTGTCGATTGGACGAAAGTTATTGCGCAAGATCTGGTATCGTGACCATTGCAACCCCTTGCGAGGATCAAGGTTTCGAAACTCCTCAGGAACTGGATGCCCGAATTTCCATTTGCCAACTCCTGTACCATCCCAATCATAACCTGAAAGGGTGAACCCGAGGAAGAACTCATGAGTTTTGGCATTCCACGTGCACTGGCTATACATACCCGGGTCACCTGCACCATTTACCGTGCCCTTTCCTGGGATTACGCTTGCAGGAGCGCGTGAGGTCCCGATGACGCAGCACCAGCGCGCATACATGGCTGTCAGCGGTAGATAAAAATTCGCTTTGTTAGCTTCTGGCTGTAGGTTCCCTGTCGCTATCTTTGATAAGAACAGGCCGAGTAGGTCGAATGGAGACCAATAGCTGAGGCTGGGAGCACCCTCAACAAATGGGTGAACCCAGGCTAGGGGAGTATTAAACTTGGAGTTGACCTCTCTCTCGGCTGCGGTGCCATCCCAATTCGTATTCACTCGCCGATAAATGTGTTGAGGCGGGTCAAGCTCAGGTTTGTTCATTTCAGATCGAGTGAGGTCCTGCGCAGGAAGGCTTACAGTGCTCTTGTCAGTGGCACATTCGATGACAGAGACTCTCATGACTTTCGTATCCAAGATGTTAACATACCTGAGTAACCTAATTCGACCTTTAATGGACATGAGTTGGTCCCCGGTGATTGTGACGCCATAGTTTACAGGGTTAGATGCCACATTGTTCAGAAAATCATAAATCTGCGGTTGGTTTAATGAGTCTTACAGCTTCAAAGGCTATGGAATCGAAACAGGGATTGATTTGAAACATACCTGATCCCCGGTATATGAGTACACTAGGTTGGGGAACTTGTCGTTGGGCCGGACGGTGCTGTCTATGACAAGGGGGAGGTAATCAGGCTCGGGCGGCGGCTGGTTCATGGTCCTTGGCGTATTAACACAATCTTGGTTTGATATGGTTCACTGTAAGATAGAACTCGCAAAGGCTCAGTTGGTTTAAAGAAAAAGGAAGCAGGCCTTGTATTATTGAGGGATTTAGTCGAGTTCTACACTGAAGTACAACAAACATCACACGAGTTCTCATCGTACTCTGCCTTTCTCGAAATCGTGTGTATACGTTGATGTCCTCACGCGGGCCGCCCAAAGTAGTGACATGTTCTTGGTACTGAAACCTACAAGTATTGGTCCCGCTGGCATTCTTCAGGGCATGTGCGTTGCATGTCTGTGCACCTGTAGGAAATATCCAAGTTGGGAATCCATGCAGTTGGTGGGATGTTTTCAGCTCGCCACTCGTAAATCTGGTGTAAGCGCCGGCAGCAATGGCCCGGTTTTGATGATTACAATGAGGTCCACGTAAGCGATGTAACGCCATGGGTGCAGATGCACCTTTCGTCACACTTCACAGCGGTATTATTACGCAGGCTGCGCCGGGGGGTGGGGGGGAATGTTTTGGATATATACATAGATCTATTAAATGCATGTGTCTTTGTATTTGTATAACCCCGCCATCCAGCAGCGTTATGGTGGCACCAAGCCCGCTACATCATCTTCACAAAACTTCAACACCTGCAAGCTTATTTCTTCCTTTCTAAAGCCAACAAAATGCCAGATGCAACAAAAGTAAGGCTCTTCAGGCTAGACCGTGGTGGATTGGCCATGTCAAGATATCACAACATGCCGGCTAACCCAGTACAGGTTCTTCCCCGTGACTGGACCCAGAATATCGTGTCCATGGGCGGTAATGCCGAATGGGGTGCTGACGGCGTTTCAGCCCAGGCCATAAAAAAGAAAGGGTTGGCAGACCCCAAGCCTTTCCTTGGATCAACTACTTACTCAGGCAATGCCATATTCTACTTCACGTCTGGTAGTAAGATTTATTTATATGATGGCTTCGAGGGATCTATATGTACAGTTACGAAGCCGACGACAGTGGAAGCTATTGTAGACTTGGTAGCGAAAGACAGCCAGCAGGAGATCGAAGTTGAAGATTTCAAGGGGCAGTAATCTAGGATCGATTATATTTTAATCCCCTTCTATATATTGACTTCTTTACTATACTGTTATATGAGAAAACAAGCCTGTAATAACTAAGAACCTAGTTATCTTAAGAAAGAAAAAAACAATAAGGTCGGTGTATAATATATCTGAAGTGTGAATGATATATAGTTTCTTGAATATTAAGATCAGATAAGGATAGGAACAACAACAACATCCATGTCCGAAGTAATACCTATATATGTCTCTTAAACCACCTTGCCCTGATCAATCATACAGATCAGGTTAAGCATATTCAGAACAAGGAGGTATTAAGGCTGCTTGCATGAGCACATCTAGTTGAGTTCAATTTTGTATGGCATGGTATCTCGGCTCGAACTACCCACCTACTTACACACTGTCTGTAGGAATGTATAGTATCTGCTACAATTACAAGTGAATCACAGCCAAATACATTAACAGGCAAGCGAGAGGGCCAGTTTGGAAACCTGCATTTTTCCATCCCCTCATCGCATCTTAACCGATCTACAGACCATTGTCTGGTGAAAAGTTGAAAACATTTGCCTGGGCCCTTCTGATCAAATACCGGCAGTTCTCACAAGGCTGTCCCAAATATCTACGGTTCGGATAGGCTTTGCGGTCTTGGCCACGAAGTTGTTCAATGATTCTGTTGTAGCTGTATGGCATGGCCAAATTCGCGGGATCGCCGAGGTAGTCATACTTCAGCGCTAAGCCATGATATTTTGCCATCACCTCGGGTCCCTGAGCTCTGTTGTGGCGATACCTATAGTTGGAAATTATGAGTTAGGTCCCTTGCGGGGATTGTTTTCTTGATGAATGTGAACAAGGAGATACAAGACTTACCCAAGCATATTCATGAAAGGATACGTCTCAGCGCAGTTACCGAATCTCTGGCCAGTAGGATTCCGTTCAAGAATAACTGGACTACGATCGAAATCATACTTCGAACCCAGGGGATGGTAGTTATCCATCAGAACCGCATAACGTGAGAACTTAAGCCCCAGACGGTTGAGGGGCTCGCGATCGAACTCTCTGGCTGGACGTCCAAGCTCCCACTGCCCGAAATTGCGACGCCAGTTAAATCCAGCAAGAGAAGCGCCGAGGAAGAAGGCTTTTGTATTGTCATCCCATGTGCAGTTGTAATAGAACGATGAATTGCCCACGCCTCTGGGGTTTCCGCCAGGGCCCGCTGGGTCCGGAGCTTCTCTGCCAGCGATAGTTCGACACCAATGCATGTACATGGCGGTCAGGGGCAGAAAGAAGTTCTGCTTGGTCGACCCGGCTTGGGCGGGACCGAGCTTGGACAAGAAGAGACCAAGAAGATCATATGGGGACCAATAGGGTTGCGCTATGGTTGAATCAACGAATTGGTGATTCCAATTCTCACGCGCATGGAATTTGGATGCTTGTGCGTCATTCCGCCAACCTTGATTCACTTGTCTGTATATGTGTTGATCCGGCGCTAGGTTTTGACGATTGAACTCAGCGTGTCCACGGTCTCCAACTCTTACCGGGAGACTGGGGAATACATTGTCAGTCGATGGCGCATGGAGAGAAGGCGCCAGGATTTGCTTTGCAATCTACTTACCTCAATTGTTTGAGTCTGTTCTGTATACTTTGCAAGTCTGCAGCTTTGCCCTGGCCGCCTGGCACATTAAATGCTGCTGGGTTAGCTGCCACGTCGCGGAGAAAGTCATAGATCTGGAGGTATCGCGGTGTTAGGCCATTGAGCTCTTTCGATGAAGAATGCTTCCCAACTTACCTCGGTTCTGCTGTATAAGAACATAGTTTCAGGGCTTCTGTTGGCGATTACCGGAACAATATTTTGGTCGGCCATGGTGACTGGTGCATGCAACTCTCTTGTCAAGAATCAGGTTTCAATTAGGGACTGCTCACTGCTAAAGTTGAAAAAGAGTTCCAGACGCATTGCCGTTCTTGGCGCCAATACCTAGTTTATAGCTTGTTTTTATAAGTTACTCTACTTTGTTCCTTGGCAGCAAGTGTCTAGTTCTCTGACTCACGAAACGATCCGCGGTACGTAGCATTATGTCCATGGTACACCGCCCCTCATAAGATTACCTACCGTACAAGTCAGCTCAGGCTTCGGCTACGCACGGAAATCCGATTCGGGAAATTGATAGCTCTCATGTGCTGTTATCAGCTAGCCACATACAGTCCTTCATTACGATGTTGGGGGGCTGTGTTTTAGAACGACATAGTGGCGTATGACTTTTGTGCGCGCATAATCTCGGTTGCATCAGGAAATGCAAAGGCATTTTGTTATCACATTTTCCTTGGCAGTAACTAACTTAGCTGTCTACAAAATTGGGAAGGGCGTGTTGCATATAGTGGCTACCTGAATACTGTTAAGCGCATATCTTCCCCGCTCCGCTGATCTTCCATTATGACTTGACCGTATCGTTCAACCTGAGTTCACGGAAAGCCACTTTCTATATCAAGGTTCACAGCACCATATCTACCAGATAAAATCATCCACATTATTAGACTATACCAAAATGCCAGAAAATAAAGAGGTGAGCTATATGCCCGCGAGGTTATGAAGGACTGGCTCCTTCAAGCACAGCAGCAAGAACTAACGCCATATGATTCATGCAGGCCAAGCTTTCTCGAGAATGGACTCAAGATATCGAATGGAAGCCTGGTAGCAGAGCAGTCGAGTCCATAACGGAGCAGGGTCTTACTGATCCGAAACCTTTCCTTGGGTCGACTACTGCGTCGGGTGACGCCACGTTCTATTTCACTTCTGGCAACAAAATTTACATGTTCGATGCATTTGACTCAGAGGTTTATTCAATCAAGAAGCCATCCACTGCGGGTGACCTTATTGATCTGGTGGCACGGGGCAAGCAGAGAGAGATCGAGTTCGAAAGGTTCGAAGGACAATGATATGAGATGGTACTTCATACTGTAGCTTTGCTACGGAGGTTGGTATCAAAAGTCTTTGCCGGCCAAGAGGGATCGGCAAACACCCCTGTAAAGACTAATAGGGTATTCCTGCTGATTTTATTAGCCATCTTCTATAAGCGATTTTTATACTATTCTCCCCCTCTTTAACTTATAAAGAAGATGCTATATATATATATATAGATATTACAATTTAGGCTTTAGTGGTAATATTGAAAGCGCTTAATAGAGAAGTAAAAACTACTGCTTAAATTAACTTTATTATAAGTCTTCCTAAATATATAATTAATAAGATATATTTTTATATAATTAATTAAGGCTTTAAGCTTAATAAAAGTCCCCTTTAATTTATTAATATTTAGCTTAAAGATACTCTTTAGTTAAAATAATCTATAAAGTATATTAATAAAAATTATAATTTAATTATTATTAATATTAATATAAATTAATTTAAAAAGGAAAAAATACTTATTAATATTTTTAGTAAGCTTAGTAGTTAAGGCATTAAGATTTTAGCTATAACTATTAAGAGAATTCTTAAGTCAGCAGAATATAAGAAAGTAAAGCTAATAAAGAAGCTTAAATTAACTATAATAATAAAGAAAGAGTGTTTTAAATAGTATATTATTTATAAAGATTAAATCCTTAAAGATTAAAAAGCTATAATTTAATTAAATAAGATTTCTATAGTATTTCTTTATTGCTATAATAATTATTGTATTTAGAAGCTACTTAAGAAGTATTTTCTCTATAGCTATATTTAAGAGAGGTAAAAAGGCTTTAGTAAGTTTATATTTTAGGGCTGCTTTTTATATAATAAAAAAGGTCTTTTTTATTGCTAATCTCTAGAGACCTTAAAGGAGAAAAAGGAAGCTAAAGAGGCAATATAGGCAATAAATATAGAGCTTAAGCTGGTTATAAAAGAGAAATAGAAGCTTAAGAATAAAATAAGAAGGCTAGGGCTTTATAACCTACTAGGCAAGAAGCCTAAGTAGTCTTAAAAGAAGGCTATTGGCAAGCTAATAAAAGAGGGAAAAGGGATGTGACGGTTTGGTTCCAACTGTATTAAACCAAGCCGTGCTAGGTTTATTGTTGGCAGATTGCGTAGGGCGTATACTGAGCGTTGTCGAAGTGTCACGTCTCTTAATGGTAGATTCAATGTGTGTTAGGCTTGATCAATGTAAAGAAGTTGTATTGATAGCTGATGAGCTAGAATCTATGAAAGTGCAAATGAATGTGTTCTATATACTAAGTGCGTAGCCGTGGATCAGTGAGGTCGTCGTGAGGATCGATGGTGATCGTAAGGGATCAGTACTGATCGTAGTGGATCAGTGCTGATCGCATAGTCTTGGCACTGATCGAGTTTGGTGGGGATGCTGTGATTGGTGAAAAATGTGGGGTACATGTGACGTAACCGCTAGGGTCGTAACAAGTTATGCATAAGATAGCATTAATGAGGGCTGAGATATAAGACCTTTGATAGGCGAATGAGATACTAAGCCGGCGGCGGAAGGCAAAAAGGGCCTGACTATAGGAGAGAGGGGTGATAATAGTAGGGGAAGCGAAGCAAGTAATTGATCGGCTGGATGTTTACGCGCAGGTAGAGTGCAAATCATCGAGAAGTGGTGGCCGAAGAGGGTCAGCGCAAGCGAAGGAAAGGCGTCGCGGTCAGCAAGCAGCAGGTTGGCCATTTCTTCCACACTACGCAATCGCGGGGAAAACCTTGCGAATCTAGCTCGAGGATATATTAAACAATAATATATTCCTCTAGGTCAGATAGTTTACGTGAATTAGAGATGGTATTACGTCGAGAAAGAATGTCCTTCTGTCTGCGATATAAGGCCCAATAATGGACTTGGTAGATGCTTGCGGCACGTCGGAGACTTAATTTAGGGCCATTTTGAAAGGCTTGAAGAGCAAGCACAATATGTGCCTTGTTACTAGATTGTGGCATCGTTGGTAGTTAAGAAATAGTAAATTGGATGAGAAGATGAGTGTTAGGGATTTTTGTTGCACTCGCTGGTTTGTTGCACTCGCGGGTGGAGAACGTTATAGCCTAATGGCGTGACTTTAATTGGATTGATTCCCTCTGGGAGTGACCGGGTCGGAGCCTTTCGACAATTGACGGGATAGTGACATCTTTTTCCTCGTCAGAGAGACCGTACAGAGATATCACGCTCCTCGTGGACTCTCTTCTGTCCTTGCTCTTGCTCGCTCGGTTGTCTGTCCCGCAAGCCGAGGCTTGGTTTGGGGACTTTGGCCGTAGGTCATGGGGGGCACGGTTAAGGTTGCCATGAGGCACGGAATCCAAGGCTTATCCAACCAAGAAGTAAATGCATCAATCAAGTCAAGGGCTCGTCATCCAATGCCGCTGCGTGGGCTGCTTAGGCCGCTTGTGCTTTGCCAAGCTTGCAAGCTTCAATCTCATCTCCCGAGCAGCCTGGTCCCTCGACAAATAACAGCCCTCAAATCTTGAGGACCAACGTTCCTCAGACATTGGCCTCTCCCGTCTTTCCCGCCCTCTCTGCAGTTGAGTCCAAATCAGTACTGGTCCCCCCACTCTCAGCTCCCAGCTACCTTGTCCACTTTTCCACATCGGGAAGGCAGAGAAAGGAAAAGACGCGACAACACCCTCCATCCAAAGTTACAAGTCCTGATCCCAGGTTCGCGGTCCACGTCTCGCAAGACTGCATGTTCCAAGCTTGTAGGGGATCTTCTTTCATCACACATGTGCCTGCTTTGTTGCCGTCTAGTCAATAGGAGGTCAAATTCCGCTTGAGCAGATGCACAAAATCTTAGCTCTCTGATCGGAGTTTTCCTCACGCCCCGACTGAAGGCATTCGACAGAGTTAGCGAAATGACAAAGCATGTTGGCAGCTTGCCGACACTAGTCGAGGCATCCCATCCATTGCACGAATTCATGGCTTGGTTCAGCGCCCGCATCTTGATCCATGAAGCCTGCCCAGCCCCCTCTCCCCCGGTCGCTGTGCCTCCATTGGCCAACGCCCCGGACCAAAAACACAGATCGCCCCTGCAACCAGTTCCGACGAGCCCCCGATTGAGTGCTAAGCATCACACTAACATCCCCTGTCCGCGTCAGTTAGTGCTCACTACCTGTCACAGAGCAAGCACGGCCCTAACTGCAACTGTCCAATGGACACATCCAGCTCAGGTGTGGCTAGACCGATGAGGTAAACTCCCGCCAGAAGGAATGCGCAGCTGCCGATGGGCCCCAGTCTGGTAGAGCATGTCGGTGTCAGTTAAGAACCTGCAGTGCCGTGCCAATTCCACTCACGTCAAGCAAAGATCCTCGCTTCACCCAGCACGGCGGAAGCAACTGACAGTTGCCCCTCCACGGGTTCCCTGGCCTACAATGACTGCTCAAGACTTGCTTCGCGAGTATCAGGGCCATATTGTGCCTCAGAGCTACAATGCCGGCTTCGTCGCCCTCAGCTTCGTTGTCAGCTTGGTTGGTGCTGGCTCGACGCTCGAACTCATCAACAGACGAACCGGCTTCCGGGGTCTCTTTAATCAGTATGTCGGCCGTCTCAAATCTGACTCGTGTTATTAGATTTGATGTTGACTGAAACAGTTTATTACTCATGAGCTCCGCCGTTACGATGGGTGGAGTGTCCATCTGGTGCATGGTATGTAATTGCCCGCCTTACACCTGATTTGTTTCACGTACTTACCAGGTCCTTTAATATGCAGCACTTTATCGGTAACCGAGCCATCGATCTCGCCGACGGAGAACCAGATATGCAGGTGGCATACTCGAGCGGATTCACTGCCGTATCCTTCTTCATCCCCATTCTGGTGCTTCTAGCTGCCTTCATCGCCGTCGGTACCAACAACTCCATATCCTGGTGGAGGCTGGTCACCGGAGGAGTTCTCTGCGGCACTGCTGTCTGCGGAATGCATTATCTTGGTAATGCTTCCATCGATAACTACACATGCGTCTACCGACCAGTATACGTCGTTAGTTCCGCAATTATCGCCATTGTTGCCAGTAATGTGGCCCTAGCCATGTTCTTCGTCTTTAGAGCCATGTGGGCTAACTCGTGGTGGAAGCGAGTTATTTCGGCCGTAGTACTCGCCGGAGCTGTGTCTGGGATGCATTGGTGTGCTGCCGTTGGAACTCATTATCGACTTGTCAAGATCAAGCCAGAGGGCAATGAGCCGTCGAGAAGTGCCACTATAGTTGTGGTCATCTGCTTGGTGAGATCATGGACTCCTGTCAGCATGCATGTAAACCCCGCGTGTCGCTAACCTGCAACAGTCACTCAGTGCTTGTTTCATCATTGCCATCTCAACCATCCTCAGAGCGAGAAACATGAGGCGATCTGCCCTCCGTGCCCAGCAGATCACTCTTGGAGCCGCCATCTTCGATAAGTCAGGGAGGATCCTCGTTGACCCGGATGGATTCATTCCTAGCACGGTCGTGACTGACTCCTTCTTGGAAAAGGTGAGTGTCCCCTACCTGAAGCTCCGATGACCGCAGACTGACCGAGGCAGAATACCAAGGAAGGTTTCAGTATTGGCCACCCGCTTTTCCATTGGATGTTTCTAGCCTCCAGGAACTGGGGCATGATCTCAAGTCTGGTCGGAGGCATGAGACAGCACGTATCGCAGCTGCCGCACTCACGTACGCATAAAGACGGACGACGTGGCATTCAGCTCGTAACTGACCACGGCGAGATGATTGAAAGTTACGATATGATCTTCCGGGAACTCTTTTGTCTCGCTGCGGCGGTGCTTGCTGACCGGCTTAGAAAGGACCTCACGTCAATCGGAGTGTTGTGGGAGGAGATTTTGCCAACAGGTGCGAACGGCAGACGGCCGCGGGCTCAACAACAAAAACCTGGCCAGGGAGAATTTGCGCCGGAGGCTATCGAGATCGGTGATGATAAACATGGCAGCCTCGACATGGCGGAGAAGGGAGTCAACATCCGACAGCAGGACTACGGGCGTGGATCGCTGATGTTCTTGATCAGCCGTGCCGATTCGGATCGTGACGCCGAACGATTTGTGTCAGCCGGCTATCGATTCGCCGAGCTGCATCAGGTCAGCGAAATCATCAGGTCGAGCATGCATATCAAGAGCCACGAGTTCGAGACGAAACTACGGAATATGTCAACTTGCACAAGAGAGCAGAACCAACTGCTCCCTGGCGTGCATCTAGGCTTCTTTGCAGTTCGAGCCCGAGTCAGTTCGGGGTTCGAGGTCCTCGCCCGAAAGGGTGCCCGAAATCTGCTCCCATCCATGGCTCTTCCATTCAAGACGCTCGAGGATTGGCAGGTCCAGTTCCTTATGCAGTTTACCAGTATGTCGGTCTCCAGGATTCTCCAGAGCTTCAAAGACGACCATGCATCCCAGCGAACCACTCAGGAGGCTGAGTTTGCGGGACAGCTCTCAGATACTATCAAGGCTCTGCGAGAGTGGACGCAAGAACCCCTTTTCGAGGACGCCGTTCTCACATCGACTACAGTCC
This sequence comes from Fusarium hostae, assembly GCA_002234235.1. Taxonomy (NCBI): domain Eukaryota; kingdom Fungi; phylum Ascomycota; class Sordariomycetes; order Hypocreales; family Nectriaceae; genus Fusarium; species Fusarium hostae. The sequence continues at coordinate 2,004 of NJCR01002180.1, read as the reverse complement.
GCGTGCCTTGCCGAGGCGACGAAGGGCAGTCGGAAGCAACCATGATCGTGATGCGGCTGGTGATCCCCATCCATTCGGTGCTGAGTAGCCCCAACTGCGAGTTTGTTCCTCTTAGCTTCTTCAAGATGCGACAGGTGTTGCCGCAGTTCAACCAAGATTTCATGCAAGGCGTTCATCTGGAATTCGGATATATTCCTAAGACGATAGATCGTCGCGAAGGACCCCAGGACAGCACCACTGGGCTTTCATCTAACATGTGGCTATTTGGACGATCTGATACCTTAGTAGGGGCGCGACGAAAAGCGAAGTCCGTGTCCGCCGCACTCAGTGGCAGGCGGCTTCCATCATCTGACTCAGCACGATCAAGGTCGAGCTCAACCATCAATCTCTGCCCGCCTGGAAGCGTCAACCGGGCGAGGTCGCTTGATTCGACTGATGACTCAGGGACGTACCCGGCGCGGGACGAGCTACCACAAGCAACGCCGTCATATGGCGGCATCATGGTGTTCCAGGAAATCATCATTGATGTAGAGGAAGGGAAGGAGGCAGCAAGGGCGCAGAACAACGGTACCGAAACTTCGAATACGATCGTCCTGGAGAAGACAAACTCGAAGTCGTCGCTAGGAGCTGGCATCGAGTTGCAGACCATGGGCCATTTTGGTACCAACGTGCAGGCTGGAGCCCAAGTGTCTAAGGACATTGACGCTCGCAGAGGTACGCCAAGTCATGTTGCTTCGTTCGTTGATGTCTTGTTTTCTGAAGCAGTGGAGAGTCGCTGAGGCGGACCACGTGGTTAGACTGGGCTTTTAGGTCACTCTTCTCCCGCCGTCCCGCCTCCTACCACCGGCGCAGATGGCACTTTCAAGCTGCCTCGTTTCCCTCGCGTCAGGTCGTGCGACGTACAATTAAACAAGCTTCGAGGCAGCTCCCGCTCCGGTATTCAGGAGTATGATGTGCTCATTATTGGAGGCGCTGCCACTGGTGCCTACGTAGCTCTCCATGCTGCCACTCGCGGCCTCAAGGTTGCTGTTGTCGAGCGCGACGACTTCAGCAGCAGCACCAGACAGCACCCCATCTGAGCTCCTGGCTGCCCATAATGCTACCTTTGACAAGTGGTCTTCCAAGCCGTTATTTTGAATAATGGTACTTATCTCTTGGCGGTCAAGGATACGTATAAGAAAAGGGAGGTGAGGAACTTGGACGATGATTGACAGAGGCCATGTGGGTAAGCATATGATCAGGATGGAGGGAGAGGATGGGGACTTATGACGCGTATATCTGATTCTTCGCTTGTCGCGGTGTGGACGTTGGGAGTGAGACTCGAGTGACGAGCTGAGGCGGCGGCTTGGCTAGTGACGCCTAGTCCTACAGTCTAAAATCAACTCTAGTAGAGTTGATTTTATTGACCCACTTTAAACCTAGTAGGGTTAATTATTGCCAGGATGTAGAGTTGATTTGACATTATTCTATATACAGGAATAGTAATGCTGATTAGAATAAGGGTTTATTGTGATGGTTATGGTTTCCAAGGGATAAACTAGTCCATTCTAGGTTTATATTGGCAGATTGCATAGGGCATGATGCTAAGTGGTTATAAAGTGTTATATCTCTTAATAATTAAATAATATATATTAGGCTTATTAATNNAAGATACTTTATTAATAGCTAGTAAGTTAAGTTCTATAAAAATATAAATAAATATATTTTATATATTATTATATTTAATATAAAAATAATAATATATATAAATATTATTATTCTTAAGATATTTTATTTTATAAAATAATAATATTTTTACATTAATTATCTTTATATAATTATATTATAATTAATTCTTAAAGAGATAAAATTATAAAGTATATATAATATAATTATTAAAATTATAATATAACGTGTATGATAAGCGAGTGTCACAGATAAGCGAGTGTCACAAAGATCCCTCAATTTACAACATGTCGATTTGATCAGATACTTCTCAACCACCAAATATGTCACAACCCTCAG
>NJCR01002177.1:0-12115 GCA_002234235.1 Fusarium hostae | reverse complement strand
GTGTAGTGGGTTCGAGCCTTGCCGCCAGTCAACACTTACGACAAACCTTTCTCTCATCATGTCTCAATCTGGTTCTAAGCATCAAGAGCTTGCTAACCCTGAAGCAGCTTGCCTCGGCATTGCATACAAAGACCTTTCGCCAGAACAACAAGAAATGAGCGATATTCTATACAACATGGAGCGCCACGACCTAGACCTATTAGGCATTGCAGACCTTGGCCGTGACGGGATTTTCCGCTTTCTTGATGCTGATCGCAATATTCACTATGCAATTGCGTTAAGGCCAGCATTGATAAAAGCTCTATTAGACCGCTCGCCTTATGATCAGGAGGAAGAGAAATTCTGGCGTGGAATTGATGGAACAAAAGTTCCTAAAGAACAGTGGTATAATCCACCCCCAGGTATCCTTCCCCCACCGCTATCTGAGGAACATCGGAAAGAGGGCCGACAGATTAATGAGATTAATAAAGAGAAGTTGGACAAGATTTCTGCGGATTCGAAGAATTACAAGGAACGTCTTGTCTTTATAGAGTCAGATAATAAGCTTGAATAGATATACTGGAGTATCGCCAGTTGAGAGACTCGTACTTGTTTTATGGCTTGTATCAATCAGATCTAGATATAGAGTGGCCAAGCTGTAGCTAAAGATTACTGAAGAGCATCTCGGCAAACTCGAAAGCTCGGCCGGAAAAACATATCTTGGACTAGGACAGATTTTGCATGGAACCAGCTCTTTGTCCTTCTCACCGGCTAGCAAGCTTTCCATTTAGTCGCCTTCCAAGCAGCTAGGGGCCGGGAGACAGGTAGCGAAAGACGGCCTCATTTTGTCGCCATAAAAAACAGCCGCAAGCCTGGAGGGCCCATCACCTTGATGGAGCGTTTGCTCCAGCGAAGCTTGGTCAATCAGCAGAAGCCCAAAAGCATTTTCTGTAGATTTGACAATCGAAGGCGATAAGTTCATTCATTAATCAAAGGTTGGATCGTGATGCTATCGCAAAATAGTCAAGCATAATCGCTAATACCGATTGACTTACGACAGGTCAAGGCTTTAGCCATCGCTTGTTCGCATGCTATCTCCGGCAACCTGGTTGTTCCTCTCGCTCTCATCAAGCTAATAGAATGCTGCTATACTCGCTAATAAGAACAGTTCCGATGCCTGTAGTCATGAGAATTCAAAATCGCCAATGCGCTTGGTGTCGCATTTTGCTTCTGTAATGAAGTCTCCAGTGGCCCTGACACAGCCTATAGCGGATGCGAGGAGCATTGTGTTGTCATGCGGTTCAATTGAAGGCATCTTCAGAAGAGATATCAGTAATATCAGTCTTTGGACACTCGCTGAAAGCCGTCTTTTAATCATTACTGGATTAATGCCATCGGTGGGCTTGGCCTCCAAGATGATACTGAGGTTGTGTTGGCTGTGCCTCGTTCAGATATCTTCGCTTGCCTCTTCTGGACTGGTCATGTGTAACACTACGGACGGACTTCTCCGCCAAGGCCAGACTCCCAATGCAGTTAAACCTGGTATCTCGGACCGACAAATCTTGGGAAAACACAGAAATCAATGAATGAGAGCCTTGACTGAACAAAAAGCCCGTCGGACCGACGAACACGACCCCATTAGTTTCGCCCCCCAGCCCCAGATTCTCTTCTCCTTAACCCCAGCTTTTGCTTAGCCTGCATCGCCATCTCCATCCCCAGACCCGTCAAACGCCCCCCAAAAGCATACCTCGGGACGTGCGACACGAGATTCTGCCTTCCCGGGACCGACGAAAGAGCCAGATCTGGAGTTTATGGGATGACGATTTGCGCCTAAAGACCTCATGAGCTGACCTCGACCCACCGGTCACGGATTTGGAGTCCCAACCCCCGAGAACTGACTGAGATTTTCCGTTGGACACTGCCACTCGGAGAATTGCACCATCCCCTAGCTTAGCTGCTCGTCAAAGAGGCACCGTTAGTGTCTCGAACTTTAATCTCAAACATGAGCCAAGGCGGCGAGAACGCGTCCCTGGACACCGTGTCACCATCCAACACCATCACAATGGCCTCCAAACCGTCATCAAAGGTCAACCATATTCCCGCTGATGAACCGAAAAGCCAAGCCCGCAATGCAGAAGCCAGCGCCGCCACGGCGCTAGAGCACGAGCTTACCTTTCGCGACGCTGTGCGTCTCTACCCCAAAGCCATTGGCTTCTCCCTGCTGTTCTCCATGGCGATTATCATGGAAGGCTACGACATGGCTCTCATTGGTTCATTTTACGGCTACGAATCGTACGTTATTCCCTGTTCCGACGGGGTGCAAAAAAGCTAATTTGCTTTTTAGGTTCCGCAATAAGTATGGCAACCAACCAGATCCCGATGGCGGCATGGTTATCTCTGCGAATTGGCAGACGTACATCCAGGTCGGCGGCATGTGCGGGCAGATCTTCGGGTTGTATCTCAATGGCTGGGTCTCTGATGCTATTGGATACAAGAGGACCATGATACTGGCGCAGATCATCATGGTCGCCTTCACGTTTATCGTGTTCTTTGCGGAGAATATCCAGATGATCCTCGCAGGCCAGATTCTGATGGGCATTCCATGGGGTGTCTTTCAGACATTGACGTTGGCATATGCATCTGATATCGCTCCCGTGGTTCTTAGGCCTTATCTCACGGCTTATGTGAATCTGTGCTGGGTTATCGGGCAGTTGATATCAGCAGGAGTCCTTCGTGGACTTCTAAATCTGGACAATGAGTGGTCATATCGCGTTCCATTTGCATTGCAATGGATGTGGCCGCCATTTATTATCCTCGGTACGATCTTTGCGCCAGAATCGCCATGGTGGTTGGTTCGCATGGGTCGTCACGAAGACGCAAAGAAGGCTATTCTGGGTCTCGTCACGCCTCAGCCTGTTCTCAAATTTGATGCTGATGCGCAAGTCTCAATGATTCACGAGACTAATGAGCTTGAAAAGGCTACGTCTGCGGGTACTAACTATTGGCACTGCTTTATGAGAGCTGATCTGAGACGGACTGAGATCGCGTCCATCACTTACGTCGCGCAAGCTATGTGCGGCAGCGTTCTCATGGGCTATTCAGTCCAATTTTATGAGCGCGCAGGGCTCTCGTCAAACAGCGCGTTTACTCTTAACATTGTACAGTATTCCGTGGGTGCGATTGGCGTCATCCTTTCATGGTTCCTCATGGCAAGATATGGACGTCGCGCGCTGTATATCGCAGGCACAACCTCGCTTTTCATCATCCTTTTAGTAGTCGGTGGCCTGGGATTCGCACCTCAAAGCAAGGCTGGTCCTTCATGGGCAATCGGCAGTCTCCTCATCTTTTATACCTTTATCTACGATCTAGCAGTCGGACCAGTCTGCTACACCATTGTTGCGGAAATTCCATCAACACGATTGAAAGCGAAAACAATCGTATTGGCGCGCAACTTCAATAATATGGCTGGCCTGGTAAATAATACGCTGATGCCGAGAATGCTTGGTGTACATGCATGGAACTGGGGTGCAAAAACGGGTCTTTTCTGGGCGGCCTTTTGTTTTCTTATCATGTTATGGGCATATTTTCGTCTTCCGGAACCAAAAGGCAGGACTTATGGAGAGTTGGATGTTTTGTTTGAGCATAGAGTCAGCGCACGTAAATTTGCCAAAGCGCGGGTGGATCAATTTGGAGATAGCACTGGTGCTGTCGAGGTTGATGCGCATTCTAGATAATGGTTGTATTGGGTAAAATATGGACATGTAATATGATGATGGGATAGGAAACGGATTTTAGATTGGCGTCGGATGTAAGCAATTTGCATATCTTGCTCACAATGGCTTCATTTGCGGCCGTATCACAGCTGCAGGTGAAATGATCAGCCAAGACATTATCACCCTGCAGTCGCATTTGCAGTGAAGCAGCTGACAGTTTGTGACTCTGTAAGGGGAAATAATCGGGTACTTCCCAAACAAGTAGTAGATAGCAATGGAAGTTAATCATGAGACGCGGGGAATGGCCAAACTTCGGATCTAATTTCGGACCGCCATGATTGCAATGGATATTCTAGCGTTAACCTTAGATAGACAGGCCTTTTCTCTTGGCTGATTGACGATCTACGAGGCTCCCCACTCAAAATCCCTTCTCGTTAGCTGATTAGCTACAGCTCGACTCTTGTCGGTCCGACGACATCGGCAAACTGAAGCGGCTGGGGCGTAATCTGGGGTCTAGAGAGGTCGGCTGAATTACCTACTTATTAGGCAAAACCCGGGCTCGACCTTTTTTTTCGCTTTTATATCTTTCGACATTCCTTCATCGGTTAATGACTGCGATTGAAAAGCATAAAGTGACGGCGGAGGCGAAAACATACCTGGGCACTCCGAGAAGAACTACAATGGCAGTCAAGAACACTACACCCCTCCCTAGATGGCATCCTTCGCCGACATACCACCTCAAAGCACCTCGAGGTTGGATCAATGATCCGTGCGCACCCGGATATGACGCCTCAACAGGCACATACCACTTATCTTATCAATGTCAGTACACCCAATCACCCAGTCTCGACCATTTCCCATGCTGACTTGGCCACCAGGGAACCCCAAATCCTGCGATTGGGGTGACATCACTTGGGGTCATTACACAAGTAGAGATGGTCTCACATGGAAGCAAAACACACAAAACCCAGTCTTGGAACCTTCTGAACCTTACGATGACAAGGGCATCTTCACTGGCTGTCTTCACCCTACAGGTCTCCAGGGCCAGGAGGGCCAACTGACTGTTATTTACTCCTCCATTACAAATCTCCCCATCCACTGGACCTTACCGTATACTCGAAATTGCGCTGGTTTGTCAGTAGCAACATCAACAGATGGCGGCAAGACTTGGCAGAAGAGTGAACAGAACCCGATCCTGGAGGGCGAACCTGAAGGTCTCATCGTTACAGGGTTCAGAGACCCTTACCTCGCAGAATGGCCTGCTTTGGATGAGATGCGAGGCGAAGCGAGTTTGTATGGCTTCGTATCAGGAGGTGTTGTCGACGGCGGACCTACGGTGTTTCTCTACGCTATCTCACCGACCGACTTGACTCAGTGGACGTACCTCGGCCCTTTGATCGATTTACCCACAGGATTCAGCCCCTCTGGAGGATGGGGCGGCGATTTCGGTGTTAATTGGGAGTGCGTCAACTTCATGACTCTTCACAACGAGTCCGAGGATCGGCCTTTCTTACTTATGGGAACAGAAGGTGGAGTTAAGCCTGGTGCCAAGGATGGTAGCGATCAGTGGTCACTGTGGATGGCTGGGTCTCTTGAGCAGACGGAACAAGGCCCCAGGATAAAACCTGAGTACAGTGGAATTCTTGACCACGGATGTTTATATGCGCCCAACTCCTATGAGCATCCTATTACGAAGAACAGGATTGTCTGGGGATGGTTGAAGGAGGACGAGCTTACCCTGGCCCGACGCGAATCCAAGGGCTGGACCGGATACTTCTCTATCCCTCGCGAACTATTCTTATACACGTTCGAAAATGTTACAAGGACTCTTACCTCATCATTGGCCGGTGTTGGCTGCATCAAGGCCACCGAGAATGGAAGAGGCTCAAAGACGGTTCAGACATTGGGAATTAGACCACTGCCAGATCTGCAAGGACTTCGAAGGGACAAGCCTGGTTACTGGAACAACATCGACAGCAACACCAATCTCGGGAAGCTTGTCGACACGCATACGGGAAGCTGGGAGCTAGAAGCCACAATCAAGGTCTCACCAAACGATCAAGGGCTTGGATTCTGGATTCGACACAACGAAGACTTTTCTCAAGGAACAGCCATTCACTTCTCCCCTCAAAGCGAGAAGATCACCATCGATAGAAGCAAATCCAACCACGAAGCCGATATCAAAAAGGACGTAGTTTCTGGGCCTTTTACTCTCTTCTACTCAGATAGGAACGGCTCAGAGGAGTTGGAAAAGCTTCACTTGAGAATTTTCTGCGACGGCGATGTTCTCGAGGTCTTTGCCAACGATCGATTCGCTTTATCGACTATGGTTTATGCGGATACTAGAGACTGCACAGGTTTGAGCTGGTTTATTGAAGGACAAGGTGCAAGAGAGACTGTTTTTGAATCGGTGAAGCTATGGGAGAACATGAAGGAGGTTGTTGAGGTTGATGAGCCTGTTGTTTATGAACGGAGTCAGTTGTGATGAACAGCTTCTGACATATCGGCGCATGGAGTTATCATTATCGGGTTTATGATAGTCGAAAAGCTAGAAATTGAACTTCTTTCCATTATGAATATCTTCTTACCTGTCTTTGTCACTGCCGATGCCAACCCTCTTGAGCTTGGTGTTTGCCGAACGGTGAATGATCACTACCCTGCGCTCAACCAGCTTTCCATCAGTCAATTGTATCAAAGTACTGTTATTTCTAATGAGGCTATCACACTAAGGATGGACAACTACGTTTGGGGGCGGTCAGCAGTGGTTGGATATGAAGTGGCAAGGTTGAAGTTCCTACCGTAATGGGTAATACACCCCGCAATGTTGCAACCTCACGATTGGCAAAACTTCCGTATTTGTTCATCGTCAAAGTCTGCTTACTTTACCCCTCTATAAAAACATGCTTACTATGCAGAAACTCACCTGATCCTTTAGGAAGAGAGAATTATTATTCAGATTTCACCCTTAAACCTAACACTTTAACTTGTGCCATACCTTTGCCCAGATATCTGCTCCACTGAACAATTATCGCATCACCATGAGAGTCGTTGCAGTAGCTGGAGGAACTGGAAGCGTTGGCAGCACCATCGTCGACGGTCTTGTGGAATATGGGAAGCATAAAGTGTATGCTCTGTCCAGAAAGGTAAGCAAGTCTTCTGCGTTCAATCTACTCTTTGGTCTTGAGGTTGACATAGTCATAGGAACGATCCCCAGAAGGCGCTGCGAAGTACCTCAAAGTGGATTATAATGATCCTGATGCTATCACGAAAGCCCTAGAGGGCGCAGGAGTCAATATTCTCATCTGCGCTATTAGTGTCGTATCGCCAGAGGCAAACCAGGCACAGAAAAATCTGATCCAGGCTGCTGAACGGTCTTCAACAACAGAGCGCTTTGTCATCAGTAGTTTCGACATGCTACATGTTAAAGAGTAAGTATCTCTAGAACCCTTTGAGCGCGACTGACCATTGGTGTAGGGATATCGAACTCTCTCCGTTGACCCGATACACCTTTGAAGCCATAGATGAGCTTGAAAAGACCAACCTTACGTACACTCGCATCGCCAACGGCTGGTTTCTCGACTACTACGGGATGCCGCACTGGAAGTGTAATCTGGAACCTTGGATCAACATCATCAACATGAAAAGCAAATGGGCCGTCATTCCAGCTGATGGAGATATCCAGGCAAGCTTCCTTACGTCTCAGGATATGTCCAGATTTGTGGCGCGCTTGATGGATCTTGAGAAGTGGGATAAGATCAGTGCCATTCGGGCCAACACCTTGTCATTCAACGAATTGGTCGCGGCCGCGGAGAAGGCTAGAGGTAGTACTATGTCCATTTTATCAACAATTGATTACTAATTACAACTAGGGACCAAGTTTGATGTCGCCGTTGATAGCCTGGAGAAGCTGAAGTCTGGCAAGATTTCATTCTTTCCTGATTATCCATCGATTGGTCACGGTGAAGGGGATGAAGCATTTTTCGCCATGATTCATTACCAAGCTGGCATTGGCAGATATCTCGTCCCTCGGGATCTTCCACCGTTGGACTACAAGTTCCCCGACTTGAAAGTTACAACACCTTTGGAGGTCATGGAAAGTGCCTGGAAGGGGAAATAGTGATATTCAAGTACAGGGCTATCAGCATCTTGGCAGTTCTTGGTAATAAATTAAAGAACGTATTGAAAAGAAGAGGATAAAGTAACAGGAAAAAGTTCTCCAAATTAAGGGCGTATGATAAGATCGCGTGTAGGGGATGGAAGCCTATGGCAGTCTACTTTGCTATACGTGGATGTCTTTCCAACAAGAATAGAGAAGCGATCAAGCCAGCAGCAGACATGGCCGTCATGAAGATATTCTGCAAATTGTAGCCCTCGGCAAATGCTTTCCTCACAGCTAGCTGATGGGCCCGTTCCAGATCATTTATCGCAGACACGGAGTCGAGGATAGCTGCTGCTTGCTCCAAAGAGACAAGGTCGTGTAATTTTGGTTTCAAATGATTGTTGAGAAGAGTGGCGCTGTGAAACTGTTAGTACCCCGTTGTTTGGTAGACATACGACGGGTCGAACTCACCAGATTGCGAGTGAGACTGTACCACCGAGAACACGTATCTGAGTCAGTGCACCCATCATCACAGCTTATTCTCATTAGTACTCCTAAATGTTATCGAGAAGAAGTCACCTACGCAGATTTGCTTCAGAGACCACCACTCTAGCGAAGGTCAGGACGGTAGCCAGACACATACCGAACCCGATTCCCATCAACACCTCATATCCATACTGGGCATCCGGCATGCCGGCCGAATCTGTGGGCAGTGAACATGTTAAGCCGACGCCCAAGACTTGCAGCGCTGCAGCTATAATTATTAGGTACGCGGGCGGGACCTTGGCGTTTCCGGTCAGGTAGCCTGAGAGAACAGTTGCAGCAGGCGATGTGAGCATCATGGGTAGTAGGATGATGCCAGCGCGGGATGGTGACATTCCGTACACTGCTTGCGCCCTTTGAGGGATGTTGACGACCATCGAAACGAAGGGAAAGCCAACAAAACAGGTAGTCCTGTTACCCGGGTTAGTTTTATAGGACGTGCTGCAGATTCAGACCTACATACAGCAACATTGCGCTTGAGATCCTGTCCTTGCAGATGCTTGGTGGAAACACGGACTCTTGCTTGCTTGGCGACTTTTCAACGTACACTTCCCAGAACCCAAAGGCGATGAAAAGCACAACTGCCAGAACCAGGGTGGCTATTACAACCGCGTTGCTCCATGAGTATCGGGTACCTCCCTCCTCAAGCGCGAACACAAGGAGCACTGAAGCTGCAAGGAGAAGTATTATTCCGAGCACGTCGATGCGGACCCAGTTCGAGCGTCGGACCTTTAACCGCAAGACTTTCAGGAGGGAGAGGTTAGATGACTCTTCGGAGGCCGGCAGAAAGAAGCAAACCATGACGAAGGCAATAACTCCTCCAGGAAGACTATGATATCGTGTCAGCATGTTGCGATAGGGCATAAAGCTTTGAGTCGTACTTGAGAAGAAAGACCCACCGCCAGGTCGAGTGCTGGCTGATGACACCACCAAGAATAGGACCCAGAACGCTTGCAGTGATGAAGACTGTCGACATGACGCCCATGTATTTCGCGTATTTGCTGATTGGTACCAAGCTTGGAGCGATCGCTAGGATCATAGCGTAGATGCCTGATGCGCCTATACCTTGGAACGCTCGAAGTATGATGCTTAGAGATTGTCAGAAAGGAAGACGGACCGGATGTGAATATGTCTTACAGGTCAACGACATTGTTTGCAGCACCACAAAGACCGGAGAATACAGTGAAGATCAACAGTGCAAGCAAAAGCATCGTCTTCTTTCCGAAGACATCGCTGAGCTTGGCGTAGATAGTCAAAAAGCCTGCTACTGTCAGCAATACGTTTACCATAAGAGGAGACAATTTTCCCACCGGTATATGTCAACAGATAGGAGGTAACGATCCAATCACGAAGGATGAAGCCATTGAGGGCATTGGTGATTGAGACCAACGATGTACTAACAATGGTTGTCTCGAGTGTTGATAAGAAGAGACTAATCCATAGACTTGGCACGATAAGCCTAAAACCGTTGAAATATCAATTTTCGCGACTGACTCACGCTGCGCTCAAAGAATGAAGCTTCCATCCTGTAAGATATTTCTTATCGTCGTTATTCTCCGTTGGATCTACTTCAGGGGAGGCCGCCGCATTGTGGAGAATTGGCGTCGATCCTTTGTTCTGCAGTGTTGTTGTTGTTTCAGTGGATTTAGAGGGCGCAGGGGTCTCTGCATGCATTTCGTAGCCCAGTTCTTGGCTGCGACTTGTACGATGCTGCATTGTAAAAAAGAGGCTGTAAACAGTTCCATTACATAGAAGAAGAAGTCAGGGAGAGAATGCAGATCATCATCTTTGACGGCGCGAAGAATAATCAGACCATTTTAATTAGCTGAACGTGTTGGTAAACGCGAAGACGCGCAAGCGACCCTCCATGAATCCTTCGAGATATGATGATATGGCGCTGAGGCCAGAGTGTCCAACACGATTATCATCGCTTAATCCCTGTAGTTTCAGATACTACACCCATTTTCATCCTCCCACGATTATCATTAGAGTCAATAGTTTATTACCTTTGGTGCCTGCATATTCATCTCGCCTAGGGTCGTTTTGAGCTATTTCCAGGCAAACCTGTCCACGGCAGAACAATCGGGATTCCGCGTTCGGATAAACATTAGCCGACTCAATTCAGTGGCGCAGCTCAGCTAAGGTCTTGGCAACGAACATGATCTGACAAATAACACTCTGTAGATCAATAACTTGACTGTGAGGGCGAGATTCAGTAACCATGTCGCAAGCATCTGCACCCCAGCAAGAGCTTTTCTTCAAGTCGTATAATGACACATGTCCGACGACAATCGTCTTACTCCATGGCCTCTTCAGCTGCAACCGCGAATGGGAGCACGTTATTCCCCACCTCAGCGACTACCATCTCATCGTTCCTGATCTCCCAAAACACTCTCAATCGAGAGATATAGGGCCATGGTCAATTGAACTCGCTGCAGACTCCGTGCTCAACTTATCCGAAAACATGCCCACGGTAGTCAAGCGCACGTTGTCGGCCTTTCGCTGGGCGGTTTCACCACCATGGAATTAATCCGGCGACATCCAGACCTCGTCAAATCCGCATTCGTCACTGGCTCAACCCCGTTCCGGCCGTGGCAAGTCTGGGCCGCAGAAAGACCTAGCCTCCTACACTACGGTCTCAAGCTCGTCCTCAACAGCGGTTTCTATTCTCTCAGCGTCTGGATGAAGGGTCTTAGGGATCATACTCAGCTCAAGAACGAAATCGCGGCCAATAACGACTGGAACTTGGTCAATGACGCTTACGCTGGACTTGCTAAGTGGCAGCATGAAGACGTGAGAGCAGTCGCTGAGAAGGATAAGCGGATATTGGCAGCCGCTGGAGATCAAGGTGATGATTTTGATGGTGCAGAAGAGATGGCTCTGACTTTTCGCAATGAAGGGCGCGAAGATGGAAAGAAGAGTACTGCCTGTCTCATCAAGGGAGCAATTCATGCATGGAATTTGCAGTTTCCGGAATTGTTTGCTGAAGGTATCAAAGCTTGGGTTGAAGAGAAGCCTCTTCCTGAAGGCTTTGTGAACTTGCTTGACGGTTCCAGTGATGAAGGCGCTTGAGTTGCTTAAGATCGGATAACAGATACTTATTATTCATTATGGAAAACCCAAGTCCAGATTATCCGTATCACTGCCAAATATTGCTCCAGAAAAGTAAACCCTACCATGTGGTACTATTAAAGAAGCCAAAGATGGGAAGAACTGGGGTCTGGGTATCCATACTATCCATAGTGGGAAGGTTACCAGACATAGACCAGTCCCCAGCCATAGGCGGGCTTTGAAACATATCCGTTGAGAGATTCCCATTTGTACCGACCTGCATCTGGTCTATGCTCCCTTGATTAACACCATTCATAGGTTGAAAAGGTACATCTCTTGGACTCATCCACGATAATCCAGCCTGTGATACAGCAACACGAAGCTTCTGAACGCAGTTAGGAACTTCATAAGGAGTTCCAAGCTGCCGAAGAGCTTTCTCACGCGGTTCCCAAGCCTTTAGCAAAAGTCTTGCAAGCTGAAAGTTTTTATGCTGAGATAGGTTCCAAAGCTCTTCATGATGTTGATAAAACCGATCAAAAAGGCTCCATGTCCGCTCTGTAAAATCTCCAACTGGTGAGCGATGAACAAGCTGACCCGCAAGAAAGATGAGTGAGTCGAAGTGAAAGTGCGACTTTGATGAATACGCAAAAGGTCCATTCGATTTGAGATCATGAAGCGCGTGTTCATTCTCATTGTGCGCAAGCCAGATTCGGAAAAAGTTGTCGTGAGC
>NJCR01000217.1:0-36259 GCA_002234235.1 Fusarium hostae | reverse complement strand
TTGAGTAGCTATATATTTAGGCTGACTTTCATGTAAGTGAAGTTGGTGAGTTTTGGTGGAGCTTTTTTTATTTTGCCTGGCGAAAGAGGGGTGGTGGCGAAAGAGGGGTTGTGGATGGTACGGCTTAGGGCAGGTCAGTCATTCGCAAGCAACCCGAAGAACAACTGGCTTGAGCCCGGGCTGGTAAAGGTGATGCGGCTGATAGAAGCATCGATATGGGATGCTGTAAGGGTTCAATGGAAGCGACAGCATGTTAAGAGGTGGCTTCAAGACTTGCGGCTGCTGCGAGAGACGCTGCTCATGCTCATACATACATGGGGTGGGCTTCCGGGAAGGGGACCAGAAGTCACAACACTGCAGCACTGCGATTCGTGGCAGCTGATCCGGAATATATTCATATTAGATGGTCAGGTCATGATCGTAACCAATCGAGATAAGATGAAGGCAATCCGTAATAACGGCCGGAAGGTCGCACGGTTCGTCCCCGACCGGATCGGGCGGATGATTGTGGTATATATCGCATGGCTAATTCTGACTGAGAGGGTGCTACGGCGGGAATGTCAGCTTACCGAGCCGTATAGAGAGCAGCTAGAGTATATATAGAGGGATGGCAACTCATCGATATGGGAAACTGACCGGCTTAGCAGGAAGCTTACTCGCGTTATGCAGGCCGGGACGGGGGTCAGACTCAGGGTGGGACGATATCGAGCGATCGCGATCGAGATGAGACAGAGGATTCAAGGGCTTGTGATGAAGCAGCTAGAAGGTAAGATGGATAATAAGGATGAGGATGATAACGTTGAGATCGATCTGATTATAGGTGAGCCGGTTAACTGTGGAGGAAGCTGGAATATCGTGTGGGATTTGCAGTTGACGCACAGAACACGGATTGCGAGGCAGCACTATGCCGTATATATCGGCTTCCCGGGTAAGCTGCAACCGGAGATAATCGCGACATTCAAGGAGATCAGCAGGCTGTGGTATCAGTATTTAGAGGGAAGCAGTGCAGAGGGAGAGGGGGATATAGAGAAGACGGCGGTGAAGCGTAAGCGGGATAGTCAAGTGACGGGGCAGCAACAGCAGCAAAGGGCTAATAGTTCAAACCGAGCAACTAGCCGCAAGCGGAGAAAGACGAATAAGGAGGGAGAGGCGGCTCAGAAGAGGAAGATAATAGAGGACGAGATGACGGATGGGCTGCAAAGGCTGCTTGGACTGAAGGCGACTTGGCGATCCGACAAGCAGGCTAAGTGCATGCAATCGATCATGGCACTCAAAGCAGATTAGACGGCGATCAATATGCTACCGATTGGGGCTGGCAAGAGCATATTATTCATGCTGCCGGCCGTGATGCAGGATATAGGCATAAGCATCATGGTCATGCCGTTTATTGCACTGATGGATAACTTAATGGCAAGAGCAACAGATATAGGGGTCGACTGCATCCGATATAGGTCATCGATGAATTCGGGACGAGAGGGCATGCCGCAGGCGGCACGCTTGATCGTCATTAGTGCCGATATTATATTAAGCGCCGAGTTTTCCAGGTACGTTGACAGGCTGTCATATATAGGGCTGCTGCAGCAGATATTTATGGATAAATGTCATACTGTGATTATAGATATTAGCTACTGGGCTAAGCTTGGCGAGCTAATTGGGCTACATCGGTTTGGCTGCCCATTAGTACTGCTCACAGCAACGCTGCCCATCGTGCTGGAGGATTGGTTCCGTGGTGAGATGCTAGCGAAGTCAGCGGTCATGGTGCAGGATCAGACAGTCAAGCCGAACTGCCACTATAAGGTTCAGCAAGTCAAGCCCGGGCGTGATGCTGTTAAGGATCGCACGGTCGAGGTGATCAAACAGCTAGACAGAGATATAACGGGTTGTCAGAAGGGGGTCATATACTGCCGGTCAAAGAGTTAGTGTGAAGCAATAGCTGACGAGATCGGCTGCAGGTTTCATCACAGCGGCATGAGCGAAAAGGACCGTCACGAGGTACGGACGGCATGGATAGAGGGCAGACATACAAGCCGTTGGATTGCAGCAACAACAGGGTTAGGGACAGGTATTAATATCAAGGGGATTGTGACTGTAGTTCATATGGAGAAGCCATATAGGCTCATTGATTTTATGCAGCAGACTGGGCGAGGAGGGCGGCGGGCAGGCGAGGTGGTCCGGTCAATCATCGTACACGACGGACGGCGGCAACGAGAGGATCAGCATCGAAGCTTTATAGATAATATCAATCAGGCACAGATGGAGGCATTCTAGTGCTACAGTCCAAAATCAACTCTAGTAGAGTTGATTTAATTGACCCGCTTTAAACCTAGTAGGGTTGATTTATTGCCAGGGTGTAGAGTTGATTTAACATTGTACTATATACGGGAATAGTAGTGCTGATCAGAACAGGGGCCTGTCAGGGGTTTGCCACAGAACGCGACACGTCCTTTCGCGTAAAGTGCTGTAGGGGGTAACATCATACTACTAGATACTCTCGTTGTTAATTAAAGAACCATCATCATTCAGATCTTACTACTAGTCACCGAGTCACTATGACAGCTTCAAACTTGCAATCTGAACCATACAGTGCAATTTATCCCTACGTTCTTCTCTCTACATACCGTCTTCTCGTGTGTCAGGTTTGTGGGTTCGCCTCTATAGTCGATGAGGTTGCTACGCATCTGAGAACACGACATCGCGATATACAGCCAGAGCGTCGACAGGAGCTGGTAGAGAAGATAAAACAGATTCCGAATATTATCCACAGTCGGGACGACCTACGTCACTATTTACAGTACCCAACGGATATAATTCAACCCATCCCGTATCTTGCGCCGCCAAAACCAGATGGTTTGAAATGCCGTGCTTGTGGCCATATTCTTCGTCGCGTCCAAAAGATACAAAAACACTACAGTGAAAAGCACCATTGGATAAACCCACGAGGCAGGGGAAGACCAGCACCGAATTGCCCTGCATCCGCTTACGAGCTACCATGGGAGGAACATGTCGCGTGTCAACGATTCTTTCCTTCCCGTGAAGGTAGCAAATGGTTCCAGGTCGACATAGGGATAAAGGAACAGGCGAACAGACCAGGAGAGAAATCTAGTTCTAAGAAACCACAAGGAACGCTTCAGGCCCTAACATCCGAGGCATCTATCCATCTACAACAAGTCATAGAGCGGGGCACTCAATATCGGGAAGCTTTAAGTCAGCCACGAGCAACTGCAAATGACGCAGGCACCAATACATTCCCTGCTACAAGCTTGTGGCTAGACAGGACACAATGGCCGTCGATCTATCGAGATTCCCGTCGAGATGTTCTGCGAGCGTTAACCAGATTACCTGACCGTCACTCTCTTGACAACGACTATATTCTTGCACAAGGCACCTTGGACGGTGCACAGGACCTTACAAGTCCACGAAAGGATGAACGGAAGGTTTCATTCATTATGAAAGGTAGATTTCGGCATGTGCCGAAATGAATGAATGAATGAATTTATTCCGCCCGGGAGGATACGCCTCATAGGGCCCACAACGTTGTATCTCGTTACATTGTTATTCCCCTCATTTTGCCCCTTACAACCTTAACTCACCAGTCCTTACACCTTGCCACTTTCCCCAGCCTCGCTTGTCCCTGCGACAGGCCTGCTTGAAGGCCAAATTCTCCAAGTGTTCAGCGTCCTATCTCCAGCAGCTGAAGCCTGGTCTGTCTACCAGAGGCTGTACTATATTAGTTCTTGCTGTATTATCTTGTTTGGTTTGTTAGTATGTTTTTCATGTCTGTGTAGCATCCAAACGGCCTGTGCTTATCGCAAACTTAATCACTGCTCGCACCGCTCCCAAGTTCGGACTCCACCTATGCCCGTCCTCTGCTGTCTTGCCTCCGAGGAAGAACGAGAGATTGCCTATCATTTCCCGGTCGACGTTTCGCATGTGTTCTCGTTGCTCGTCCCACCGTGGGCATCGGAAGAGGAAATGCTCCACCGTTTCTTCTTCCTGGCCGCAATCGCACGTATCTGTCTCTGCTGCGCCTATCCTGTGCAGATACCTGTTGACTCGTGCCATTCCCGTTCGTAGTTGCACCAGGATGTCGGATTCGCGTCTCTTCAGGGCGTCATATAGCGTGCGCGTGTGTTTGCCGGGCAGCGCCTTGTCGAGCCGTTTCGAATAGCCACCTACGCCCTCAGGCAGCATCATGCGCTGTCGACGTTGTGTTAACAATACTCTCAGCCGGGTCGATCTGGCCTGTTTCGGAGGGTTTGTTACTCTGCATCCGTTGTCTGTGGCTTTTCGTGCTTCCGCTTTTGCTTTTGCTCCCAGTGTGAAAGATTCGTCTGTGGACGATACCCAGCGCATCTCAATGGTGTTACCACCCTTTTCAAGTCGTTCGACATGTTTGTAGATCTCCCGGATGGTGCCTTGCCCTGACTGCTGTCGAGGCTTCGCAATTGCTTGTAGCGCCGATCGGTTTCTTGTTGCCATGATCACTTCTCGGTGTCGGAGCCCATCAGGCATGCACCTCAGGACCATTGCTATCGCTTCCAGCTCGGCCATGTACGCGTTTTGCTCGTCTCTCAGGCCAAGAGTGACGGAGTACTTCGCTATAACATCATCATTCACTCCTCCGCTGGCGGTGTTGCGCACGACGCCACCCATGCCAACTAGTCCGTTTCTCGCAGAGGCGCTCGTTGCGATGAGCACTTGTCTCATGCTGCTGGTCTCGGTCATGTTGTCGCCTGTGTCTACATCCGCCGCTGCCTCCTTGTCTGAGTCGTACTTCACCACCATGTGCCTATGCCACGGTGGTAGCGCATATGGCTCGATCGTTTCCATCCGTGCTATTACGCCTTCGTGGGCGAGTGCTAACTTCGTCAACGGCGACAAATATCTCCGTGTCTCCCTCACTCTGAGTGTCGCTAGCGGGTGCGTCTTTGGCAGCGCTTGCATATTGACGTAGAGCCTTGTGCCGGCCTGTGCGTGGCGTTCACCGATGGGTAGAATGCCCGCTTCCGCTTCCGCCACTGCCATCGAAACCGTCTTGAAGGCTCCCGTGATTGCTTGCGCACCCATCTTCTGTGCCTCGTTCAGCCATTTTGTCTCTCTCACCCCGCGTCGGTGGGACCACACGTTCGAAGCGTAGTCCATCGTCGGGGCCACTGTTGCCACAAACAGCTGCCTTGCCGTTCGGGCCATTAGCATCTTCAGTCTCCGTAGACACATGGCCGCCCGAAGGCCCCGTGCAGCTGCTTCCTTTATGTGTTCCTCGTACCGCAACTCCGAGTCCATCACCAGCCCCAGTATCTTGCCATTTTTCTTTGGGATGATCGTCTGGCCTTTGATCGTATACGGGCTTTCATTGGTGCGTTCGGGATGGCGCGTGAAGTGTATGATGACCGTCTTGTCCTCCTCAAATGTCGCCCCGCTTCGTTTCTCCCATTCCAATGCTCTATCGATGACGGCCTGGATGCCTGCCCGGTTTGCTTCTGCTGTCGGGCCCGTCACCCAGGCCGTTTGTTGTCATGACGTGACGCTGCGACCTAACGCAGGTACCTAATGGGGGTCCACGTATTCTGGCCAATCAAAAGATCGACCTGCATGACGTAATCTCGCTCACGTCACGTCACCCCTGCAACGCGATCTGACACGCGCACGCGCTAAAAATCACAGTACCAAGACCATCATATCCAAACCAACCAACCATGGCTGACACTATCACGGCCCTACCAACTCCGCCCGCGCAATCAATCAACAAAAACGAGAAACGAGTCCAACGCGCCAAAAATCGAATATTGAAAGCAGCCGGTTCTGAGCCGTCGGAGCTCTTCGGCCAGCATGCTCCTCAGAGCTGGGGACAGAGCCTGCTTGAGCAACTCGCCACTACCCTCGAACTGGTCAAGAAAGGAAAAGCTGGCATCACTGTGGAACAACTGGTAGCTCGCCTGAAGGAAGAAGCAGACCGCGACCAGACTGCCAAGGGTGTAGTCAGCAACGGTATTGTCACCAGGATCAGGTTGGAGATCACAGGGAAGTCGCAAGGATGTGCGCCCCAAGACGAGGAGGATGAGGTCGCAGAGTCTGACGGGGATGCACACATGACCTCGTCGCCATCCAAGGGTCGACCTCTCAAGAGACGACGCAAGAACCCAGAGCCCGAACCCGAAACCCAGGCTGTGAACACAGAGGACAAACGGGATACGGAGGATGAAGACGACGCAGAAGATTCTCGAGACATCGCCTCTCCCAGCGCCGAAGCAAAAGGTCCCGTAAGTACCCATACAACTATCTCGCGCTGAGTAGCTCAATCTAATCCTCAATAGCTACCGATCGAGGAATACCACAAGCGCATCGCTGCACACCGACACCGCCTCAAACTGTTCGAAAGCGACCGCGACGCCGCACAGTCTCGACTCGATCAAAAAGATCCCCTCAACAACGCTCTCCAAGAGGCCACAGCAATCCGCGACAGCGCCCGCGCAAATGCCCAAGAGTCCGTGGCCGCATTCACTGAGCTCCATGCGCTGGTAGCACGCCACGGAGATATTCTGCCAGTCACAGTCCGCGACAGCATCCCCCACGCGAAACAAAAGTCGGACGAGGCGAACCGCGAAGCCGAACAAGCAGAGGTTAACTTGGCAGCGGCTCAAAAGAGGGTAGATGAACTTGCGGCAGACGAACCAGCGCTCCAGGATACAGTTGTGCTTACGACGGAGGGTGTCGCGGGTTGTTTGGACGATATTGATAAGGAGGAAAGGGACATGGATGCGGCGTTATGCATGCAGAGTATCCAGCGTCTGACCTGGGAGGTTTTGAGGACAAAGTCGATGGAGCAGGTTAATGACTTGCGGTCGCTGATTGATGACGTGTTGGCGTCTGGGGAGGGAGTTGAGTAGGTCACGGGGGCTTTCTCATGATATGATGGCGTTGCAGGAACTTGAATTGTATGGTCATGATACCCAGCATTTACTGAGACTTGGTCGAGTCTTGCGGAGTTCTGGAGCTTGTTTAGCAGCAGTTGTTTCTACATTGCGTCGGCGATTGAATGTAGCTCTACTGAGGGCATTATCTACAGCCTATTATTGGGATCGCGAGGCATAATATTACAAAAAGCATATTCGTGTGGACACCGAAGACTATGGGTCTCTTTGAGCATGCATTTGTTTATGTCTGAATTGAAATCAGCTGGACGCGCGACGCGACGTTATTGCACTCAATTGAAGATGATACCCTGTGATGCATCAAAGTCGGCGATTGTGGTGCTGAGGATTTCTGATAAATGCTGAAGGTCATGGTTCGAATCCTGCTGAGCGCGACTTTTTTCGAGGGCGGTGTAGTGATAATTGCCGAATCTAGAACTGAACTCCAGGCAGAAAAGGCTACCCCGCGTTCTGGGAGTGCGACTGGCATCTTAAGATCCGTCCTGCGTGTAAGAGCTACCCTGGACCCACAACTCATCTTAAGATGCCGCTCACAAGACAGAGATCAAACATCATATGTGCTACAGCTCCCCAGATCGCGATTATCATACGTCAACACAGGCGCGGGGCAGTTGTCGTTACTAGATCCTATGCCTCTGATCTAGTTACAAAATGCAACTAAACAGATATCCGGGTTTGAATCAAGGCTTCCTTGAAGAGTACATAACGTTGTCATTCTACACTGCTACAAAATGTAGAACATGGCTAAGTCGCTCAGCTCTCCAGCATAACAATAACAGGAGACCATTGCGTAGGGTACCTGGGAAATGGCACAGGACTCATATAATTCCTGGCTCGAGGTGGCTGGAGCTTTTGCAAACAATAATCCTATACTGCTATCCAGAACCTGCCCGCAACCGAGCGACATGACGCGGCCACCATGTCTTGACACTTAGACCTGTCTAACATGGTCGATTGAACATATGAGAACCGGTATGCCGCTTTATGTAGCGTGAGTCAAAAAGCGGAGGTCATGTGCCGGAGATGCAAGCTAGAAGAACTGGCGGGATGTGGAGCGCCATTTGCCGGTATGTGGAAGCCCTAAGTCGGTATGTGGAGTGCAGAACTTAGTTATGCGATTCAAAAGCCCGGCAAGGAAGAAATCTTAGGATGTTCCCCAGGAAATAGCTCCTCCTTGGGTGCGGGGAAGCTTAAAGAAGTGGCGCTAAAGAGATGGGGAAGAATCTCATGGTTCATGTCATTAATTGCCAATCCCAGCACCACGTCGTAGTGGTTTGGCAAGCTGTCTGCATTGATCCAGAAACTCGATTCTTAGCTTCTAGAGTCTTTGGTGATGAAGAATCCAAGTGGAAACATTAATCGAGCTCATAAATATCCTAGTAATTCTTAGTTGTGCCACCAATGCCTTAGCAAGCTCACTATGAGACCGATGCTTCTGCAGTTTGCGTATCGGGAAGGATTCAGGCAAATCTTAAGCATCGTGAAGCCCACGACTGGTCCAACTCAACCGAGGCAGGGTATGCCATTATTGGACAAACTCGGCATGTGGACATGCGGAGTAAGACATTATGGTGATGTACACGGTCTTGAGTCGTGAGTAGTGAGAGGTTTCTTTATCGCTTGCTATATAAGCTGTGCTTTTTCTACCTTTAAGCCCACAAGATCTAATTAGCAAGCCTTACCAACAAGTCAATCTAGTGTAGCTTTCTTTGCTACATCTCGATTCTGTTGTCTGCTTGATCATGAGATTTTCAGTCCTCGTCGTGGCAGCGGCCTTTGGCTTAGCCCTTGCCGCTCCTACTCAGCTTTTGAAGCGCGATGATTGCAGCTCAAGTGACCAAGGTGCAAGGGCCAAGTTGACAGTCCTTGTCTACGATATTCTGGACTCGATGGTTTCCCACAATCCTGACACTCTGCCACTGGCAAAACAATACCGCGCCACAGAGAATTCACATCCCGCAGCTCTTGGTTTCATGACTGCATGGCGCACCATTACCAGGGTCAGCAAGCCTAGCCTCCTTGCAATCGATACCACGGTAGGCTCAGCTTACTTTGCCTTTGCAGTCAGTGAAGGGAACGATGAGCTTCAATCAGTCCTGCGAGGCCGCATCAAGGTCGTCGATGACAAGATCACCGAGCTGGAAATCTACATCAACCGCTCGCGCGGTGACCACGGCTTCACATTTTCGGCGGCAGAGATCGCAGAGAACTCGGCATTCTTAACGGACCTGCCTTGCAATCGGACGAAGGCAACCAGAGAGACATTGGAGAAGGTCAGCGCGGCTACTTTCAACCCCAACACAACTTTTGAAGCTAAGCTGGCGGACAACTGTCAGTTCACTGAAGTTGGAGGGAGGGTGATTGATCCTGGCCCGAACAGAAACGGTTCCTATGACCCGCTTGGATGCTACTTCCCGGGCCTTCCATCCGACAAGAACGCAAGGCTGAACCTAGTAATTGACGAAGAGACCGGCATTGTCGTCACTGGTGCCATTATTCCTGGTATCGTGTATCCGTATGGAAATATCTCAGCTTTTATCCCTAACGAGCTGAGTGCGCCTCAGGTGGCTCAGGACTTGTGGACCAATGTCACATTGGCAGAGGGCGGCACAGGATTGCTGGAGAAGGCCCCTGCAACTGGCGAGGTGTTGGAAGTGGTTCAGTACTATAATAACAAGATCTATGCTGTGAAGGTCGACCTTTACTTGAGTGGACCTGGCATGACCTCGGTCTGGACTTCATAGGTTGATAGAGGGCTCTGAGGCATGGTTCGTTCGATGTAGGAATGAGGGACACTCACGAAAGGTTGCAGAGGCCATCTGACACAGCGGTACATAGCGGTTCGAATAGTTCATGGGTTCAGGAAATAAAATCTTAGTTATTGCATATCTTCTATCATATCCACTGAACTAATATTGGTATTTTCCACTACACCTAAGTATATTTAAAAGCAGGCTATAAACAAAGAGCTCTTAGAATCAATAATTACCTAAGTTCTATGTATTTAGTCCCAATATACAGTATAGACAGCCCATACACTTATGGGTCTCCTAGACACCTGGCGGATCATATCGTCACTGGTCATAAAGAGGGGTACAAGAGGCAGGGCCACACTGGTGGTGCGAATAAGTATCACGTATTGTATCACTGTTTGACTTGTTTGCTTGCTCGCAGCTTCGCTCGTCCCTAACCAGGAAAGACCGCCTCGATCTACTTCTTCTAATCGTGAAACTCGCCGAGACAAATGAACAGGCAGCCGAAGTGTTCAAAGGCTGGCTTGAGTGCGAAGAACCTACTCGGTCTGTCTATCACGGTGCCATGTACGATGTCGTCTGGAGCAAAGAAGGGAAACCACCCAAGGTACCTGCGCTGCGTCGGGTCATCTTGTTTCCGATCGCTCAGCTGAACGTTAACCCATGCGTATGTGGTCAGCACATTTAGGGGCGTTGTTCCTACGGCCAAGGGAAGGGTGCTATTCAGCTGCGTGCAGTAGGCGTCCGCCAACTCGAACTTTGGCCCAAGAAACTGGTAACACTCCTTCTGAAGCGCGATGACGGCGCCTAGTCCCGACAGCAGGCTGCTGATCTACTCTACGAATGGAACTTTGTACGCTCAAACGGCGGCGAGGCTTGGCACGAGTCCGGTGATTCGGACGGCGGTGGAAGTGCTCAGCGCGCGTCTGACGGCCTGATCCAGCATCTGCGCATGATGAACCACAGTCAGAGGCTTCTAGATGGTGTGAAGCGGACACATACAAGCCATGATCGAAAGCTGTGCAGTAAGTGTTGGTGTGTTGTCAATGATCCTGCTCAGTACAACGACCATAGGCATTTTGAGATGATTGAGACGGCTGCCGACAGGATTACGATGCCCCAAGGAAGGCGCGTGACGCTCAAGGGTTATCTATCGGGCCAGAATGACAAGAAGGAAAAGGATGCAGTTAAATTAGGGGTAAGACTCGCCTTCTACCAGCAACGAGATCCTACACTCTTTGTTGGTGGAGTGCAGAGCGGTTGGGAACCCGACTATCTGGACTCATTTCTCATGAGACTCCAGTCACAGACTTTCGGCAGCACTCTAAAGTCCTTGCCCCTAACTAACTGGCGAGCCGGTATGGGACGGCAAAGAAAGTTTTGCAGCTAAAGTGGGAGAGATACAGGTAAGGTCGGCAGTCAAACGCCTCATCGCCGAGTTCATAGCCTTAAAGCCCACTGCTTTGCCTCCCGAATCTTCATAGCCTCTTAAGATGCCTCCTTTTTATGACCGGCTCACCATGGACGACAAAGCTCCAGGACAGAAGGAATCCTATCTAAAGACCTACAGAGAAGGCAAGAAGGAAGCTTTCGGCAATAACGGCTGGTAGCGTAACCGCTAGAATAACTGGCAGCTATGGTTTCTGTTATTCTTGGAGTAGACCGTTACATACTCCTATAGCCCACTCCGGTATAGGGGCCTCAAAAATAGCGGCAGTCTCTTACATCAAGTGCCTGAGCTATGTTGCGGAGTTCCGACTACCTGGAGGCTGCAACGAACACAAACACACCATCCGCGGCTGTATTCTCCTTCTTTCCTAAAGTAGCTTCTCACTGGTAGCCATAATTAATTCACTCTTCTGAAATTCCCTTAAAGATGGCCTTAAGCCAGACAGCCGCTTTCCCCTTACCCCTTTCGAGCGCTGCCAATTGCAAAAAGAGCTCCACAAACTCTCCTTGCTTTCGGCACTCTTGCTGGTCTCTGCCTGTCCAATGACTCTCCGACGAGTAACACACATCGAACCAATCTTGCGTGACTCCATCAGGCCTGTCCTTGAGCTTATTGCAGACGCCGTGCATCCCGACACGGGCTTCAGCTCGGCGGTTCTAGCAAAAGTCGGGCTAGGGACTAATCATACCCCTTTCGGTACAGGTGTTCCAAAGCATGACGTTAGGCAGCCGTCGCTTTTCAATCCCGTAACATACGGGCAGTTCCGATTTACAAACTCAACATCACCGACAAGTTTGTGCAGACAATTCATGCAATAAATCCAACCCCCAGCTCGCCCCAGAGGATTTGGCCTATTATCGAGAAGTGGCATGCAACAGAAGTCAAGGAAAGCCCCAAAGTTAAGATCCCAAATATTGTCAAAGAGGAGCCGCGACACGGGATTGGAGACAGCAGGGAATGCGACGGACGAGGATCCAGTGGCAACGTGCGAAGTTGTTCAGATCTCGCAATTAAGATCGTCAACAGGGTCCCCTGTCGCATTCATCTTTTACTCATTCTCTCCGCATCTCATCTAATTCTTTACAACCTTCACGACCTTCACTTCCATATTCACGAGAGGCTTTATCCTCATGAGCTGCTCAAAGAGCAACTAGATCGTGTCACTGCTCTTATAGCTTTTCTTACCATCAATTATACACTCATCATCCTTTTTGGGTGTCAGGACCGGGGACCTCAAGCAACAGAATCACAGAAAGTACGCTCCGGTGTCCCGTTAACGGATATCCAAGGTCGTCAGGAGGATAAGGATAAGATCCAAGAATGTAGTGGCATCACAAGAAAATCTGATATCCCCTTATGGAACCCGAGATACAGGCATCTCAAGATGCTTCCTAGCCACAACTCATCTGCTGGTCACGCCATATGCGAAGTGTGCAAATGGTGCGAAAGATTTGGTGCTCCCTATGAAGAGTCTTTTAAGACGTGTCATTTAGGGATGGATTGCACACAACGCAAATTGCCTACTCGCACCCAGCATAACTCAACTACTCACACAAAGCGTGACTCACCTCCACGCACCCAGCACAACGCACCTACTAGCACCCAGCGTAATCCACCTACTTACCTCTTCCTCAAAGCCTTTGACCGTCTGTTCAGCTACCGGATGGCAGTTGTTATCTGGTGTATCATGATTGTCTATGGTTACGTTCCTCGAGATATTCACTTACTAACCGCCCAATCCCAGCACACTCTTTTCCTTGTAAGAGAAGATGGCATTGTTCGACTTACTGTGGAGGCAGTAATATATGTCTGTGGTCTCTGGTTATTATCGATTCCTGTGTTTTATCTCGTACGCTGGTTTTTTATTTGTCTGTTTTATCTAATACGCTGGTTTGTATTGCCAGTGCTATATTTCTGTATGGCCAGGGCAGATCCACGGATTTCATTCTTTACAGTGTGTGACAATGCGATAGAAATCGCACGATTCGTCGAAGATGGATCAGAGTGGTCGAAGACAAGCATCGTGGTTGGATGGCTTAAAGACTTTGGAGTAGCGATCAAACAGGCTGAACAGGCTGAACAGGCCAAAACGCGAAATGAAGGCAGTGTATGATATAAAAGCCACAAGGGTAGCAACAGCCCAGATGTAATTGAAGGCTGTTTTGAATTTTAGTTCTCTGTATACAGTAGGTAGTTTATTATATACATCAATAATCTCTGAATGTGGAATTCTATTAGTTCTTATATCTCTCGCTCTTTAGTATAACTCCATATTCACAGCAAGAGGGACTGCCCAGCATAGGAAGTGCTTAGCAAGGTAATACAGGACAAATGGGAAAGATCTCCAAGGGTATTGTGCCAAAAGCGGTTGGGACTATGAACTCAATAAGCACGCCAGTCCACATTCGACGTACCTGTAACAAGGTTTATGCACTCGGAAGTCTCCTGCACATCTGACAATCACTTGTCTCTTTGTCTATGCCAAGAAAATTCAGCAGCAGGCATCCAGTCATGTTTCGATAGCAATACCACCCACCGTCTCATCGTCTGCTTCCACTCATCGGTCATACGGAATAAGATCATTACCGGTACGACACTCATCGAGTCAACACCTGGAGCCGCCCGAGAAGCATACAAACTAAATAGTAGTAAATTACTATATATAACTGGCCATTGAGGTCTTTCGATACTGTTCAACATCAGTAAGCATTATTTCACTGTTCTCATAATTAAAGTAAGAGGCTTTGATGTGTGTATTTAACGTGGCGGTTGTCGCTACCCTACAGCTGACCCTAGAATTCTGCCACTTTCTTATCTTATCATGTTCACCGCCCACCCAAGTCAGTTTAATCCCACCTCGACCAACATTTCAAGTCGTCAACTTCATAACTTTCAGCATCAACAACAAAATGGAGCCACCTGCACCTGCATCAGCGCTCCATCGCCTTAATCCTTCTGTGATAATGAAGTAGACTTAACGTAGTAAATAAGTGAATTAATCAAAAATCCCAACCTTGAAAATAGAAATCACTATAAAAACATAACAAAGCAATTAACTAATCAAAACCAATCGCTATACTCTTCCCCAGATATCTCAATTACTATCTGACATGTTCTTGCATTGTGCCCGGGCTGTTAAACTGTAGAACTCGATGCTGCGGACCTATCCCTCCCTCCTTTGTAAATGTTTGAGAATAAGAGGCAGTGACTGAGTGCTTCTGGACCTTTTTTCTGAGTCATCCTCAGTGCTGCGTATAAGTATTCGATTGTTTTTTTACCATTTCGAATGAGAGGGCACACTAACTCCCCCATTCGGTTGGTAGGTCATTGACTGATGCGATGGGTCCCATTGCTGATACGTCAAGATCGTATGCGGGAGGCGTCACGTTGTTATGCTTAAACATTGGCTGCCGTTGGTATCATCTAATTGTCTACAGCAGTTGAATGTTGCCAGACTTGAGAGGTTGGATTTGCAGGACAGGAAGTTCAAAGGCTAGGAACTCAATATTAGCCAGCAGATTCGGGATGGCTGTAATGAGAGACAAACCCTTAACGGCTGATCCTATCCTCGGAAGGGGATCACTGGAGGGTTCATATCTCGTGGACCGAAATAATGAGTGTAGGCTTTATGACCTTTTTCTGGACGTCTGATTGATACTCCGGTCAAAAGGGAGTCTGGGAAATATCTGAACCAGGAAACCATATAGAGGAACGGGGATCTTAAGGCTGTTTGTTTGCAGCAGGCAATGATGGATAATTCCTGATCCAAAGCACCAGGGCTGAGTCTATGGAAAGTAGTTCAAGTTTGGAAGAGTATTCGTGTGCGGTCTGGAGAGTATTTAGCCCTTGCGAGGCCGTGTTGAGGCATCGAAGCAGTATTTCCTTTTGTCGTCACCAGAGCCTTCGCCATCAGTCACTTGCAAGCCATTACGCGGATGCGAAACGGGGGCATCCGCGATACGGCTTTCCGTGATTCGGATCTCCGCAAACTCTTATGATACTTTTATGAATCTTGATGTCTCTACGGATAGGTTTGACCGCGATTCGAGCTGGTCAGCGCGGTCGGTCGCTAAGCTCAGTTGAGCACTGAGCAGCGTGATTTCTGTCGTGTGTAGGTCACACCGATCCTTCACGCTTATTACCACCAAGTGCGCCTGGCATTCGGCAGCCCGCCAGCCGAGTATGTGTTCATCTCCAGATCCGATCCTGGCATCCAGCTTCTCCGCTGTACTTGCTACATCCGCTTTCTCTGTATTTGCCTTCCTATTACGGGACACCGGACCTTGTCTTATCTCCTCCTCACTGCACCGCCTTCCCTTGAATGAAACTCCTTCCGTTGGCCTCGGTACAGTGCCACCAACATTCCACCTACACTCTCCTTTAGCATGTCTGTGAATGGATTGGATCGGATATGCAGTGCAGGTAAGGATGCAGCGTTAGTCAGTTGCCGGGTTTCCGAGATCGAGGGCCAGTGAAGCGTCTGCTTGTTTGTGATGCCGCTCTATCATTTTATACTAAGCAACATGCGGCATTAAGAGTGATACATTAGAGTACAGCCCTAGGAATCCGCAGTATTTGTTCTCTTTAAGCCGCCCGCCTATTGAGTCTTAACAGAAGGTATGTTTGACTTGCTTTTGTCTCGGGGAGTGCAACATATGACTTGCAGTGGTTTCTGTGATCATAACGAAGATTATGGCTCAGAGATGGACTTCAGGCATCATCTCATTGATATAGATGACCATTACACGGATGAGGAGGTTGCAGGCGCGGTCTGTTCCATGAAGCTCTCCGCGGTTGGCCAGTTAGGGAAGGCAAGACGATGGGCCATCAACGGGTGGATACAAGACCTCAAATGTCCGCTAAGAATAAATAGGGATGCTAACAAGCTTGCGGTAGGGTCCGGGACTGCCAGACAACACTGTGGCGCGGTGGGAAATTATATATCAATAGCAACTCTCCAGGTATTCAGGTCCTCGTCTCCGATAGAGGATTAAGGTACATACGCTATTGATATACATTCAATACTAGCTTGTATATTCTGACGCCTTCTAGGCCCTCTATAACTAAGCTTGCGTCAATTGTCTCATGTTGTTGTTAAATAAGGTCACATCTGGGCCAACACAACCGTGTCGTTTCCGCAACCTACTAGCGTCCTTGTGCAGCAGCCTCTCATGGCCTACTGTCATCCTCATGGTAAGTTTTCTCATCGTAAGTAAAGAGCGACCGTGCCATGAGAACTCATGTCAATAGGATGGAGATGAACATAATCCTGTCATTCGTGCCGCAACCAGAGACCAACTTCACCTTCGATCTTGAGAGACAGTGACTGTGTTTTGATCAATAAAATTGCGAGGATATCGCGACCTCCTTCGATTTCCCGGCGGCGACCCGCAGGACCGGGAAAATCGACAATCCGAAGTTGGACGCGGACGAGATGCCCTGTCGCTGCGGTGAGAGATAGTAGCCGTAAGTGGAAGACTTCCTTTCAAAGGAAAGATACTCCAGTCTTGGTAAGAATCAAGCATCGTCCACTAACTTGGGACGAGCAACCCAATCCCTCTCCTCCTTCTCACCTCTTCATATATCCTCCCCTTTCGATGTCTCGGTGTGATGATAGCTTCAAAGATATGCAAAGGCATCAGAACATGGACTGAAATACCACCCATCACGCAGCAAAGCGACCAGTCTACTCTAGTCAAGAAGGCTGGGTTATGGCACAACGTGCGGAATGGGAACTGCTTGCGCGAGCATCTGGAGATGGAGAAGTGAGCCAAGTGAAATTCGATGGCAACATGCCCTATGCGGGCTTGGGCAGTATTCAGTGACGAAGCGACCATCTACAGTCAATCGCATGTCTCTTGTCTGTTCCTAGGGACTCACGCGGTGTCGATGCGTTATGCAGCTCAAGGCTTCTCCTGGCATCCTAATCCGCTGTAACCATCAGCCCTAACAGTCAAGGGTTTCCGCTGGCTTGTGGGATAGTTCTGACAGTACCAAGTGAACTGAATATCACAGTCAAGTTAGCAGTTAATATCAAATGGAAGCTCTTCTCTCAGTAAGTCGGTGACATGCTTGTCCTTGAGCCAACCCTGTAGAGTCACTCCAGCGGGTTCAGGGGCACTCGACC
Source organism: Fusarium hostae (assembly GCA_002234235.1). Lineage (NCBI taxonomy): Eukaryota > Fungi > Ascomycota > Sordariomycetes > Hypocreales > Nectriaceae > Fusarium > Fusarium hostae. The sequence goes on along the minus strand of NJCR01000217.1, from coordinate 18,997 downwards.
CTGAGTATGGCCTGTAAACTACACTGAGCATTCCCTGCGGAGGAATTTCAAAGGGCACTTCTGGACAGGCGACCTCCACTACTGACCAACTGAGCAACTCATTCTTGTCTTTTTGCCCTTGACCTTGAATCCTATTATTACAGAGATCAAAATGCTCTACAGTGTGATCATGTACATTTTGAACCTCTAACTGTGCAGCTTAGAGCGTCGACTTCTAGCTGTCGCGCCGTCGAGGATGATGCCGAAGCAAATGTCACCGCGACAGGCATGGCCTCCCGCCCCCTCCAAAAACTCTCCGAGCGTCACCGGGTCCTCAATGGCTTTGTTAGAGAGGCCCCGAAGCTCAAATGCATTGAAACGGAAGTACAAGAGCACCTATCGCGCCTCGGCCGCACGACCCGTCGAGATGCACAATTGGCCTTGCTTGGCAAGGCTTCGGGCGGTCGCGATAATTGGGCGATATGCCACGTATTACAGAAAAAGTCTCAATCAGCACAACAGCAGCTCTCGCAACTATAAAGAGATAAGTAATTAGAGTTCAGATTGCGCTACCTGATGTTTGGCTGCCCGGCGGCGGATTGCACGATGCAGCGTTTGTATACGGTGAGCACATGCTCACCAAGAATAAGGCTGCTTGCGACTTCTGCTTTCCGCCTCTTTGAGTTGTGAATCGTAAAATCGGGCGGTCCTGGGTTTGGCGCGTGTCACAACGAAGACCGAATTCTCAGAGCCAAGTCAAAGTCAGAGGAGTTCGAGGGCGAGTCAGGGGAGGATCGCGCTGCAAAACGCCCGAAGCACGCCGCGATCCAACGCTCTCCCTCTATGGAGATTGGCCGCCGTGCCTGTACACCAGCTATTGTGTACAGAGGTCGAGGCGTTCCGGCCGTTTGAATCGGGGCATCTTCCGAGGTCGGTTTTACCGCTGGTCAGGGTCTTGTGGTTGTGGTAGACGGGGCATGTTGAGTTTCTCTTTTCAAAGGTTCGGATGGGGCTCGTTTAGCGTCCGTCAATCGTCGCGAGCTGTGGCCGCGGCTTTGGCGCCCGGGCAAGACATGGTTCAATCAATTCGACAAGCTGAGCTTCATGCTTGTTGTCTTCTTGAGTTAGCGTCGCGGCCATATCTCACAGTCGCTTCGGTGGGATTTCGATGGCTGCAGCGGAAGGGTGTGATAGGGCAATGTCGTGTCGCTGGGGAAGGGAACTCGGTACTGTTATCCAGACTACGCGGAGAACGAGACTTGGAAGTTCGAGAGAGGGAATTCCCAGGAGTGACAACGGCCAACGAGATGAAATTTGATGGAAGGGAAAACCGATTGATTGAGATATATCGTTGGTGGGATGAAAGAAGGAAAACTCGGTGTTGAAGGAGGGAGGAGCTTGGTGCGGTCACCTACAACGCGTGGAGAATTGCCAAGAGTGCGTAGATGAACGAGGGGCATATGAGCTGGGATTTGATGGAAGCGATTGCTGATTGATGGAAATGCGTGGTCTGTTGATGAGATGATCGCGGGAGAACTTGGTGTTGATGAAAGATGAGGATGATGCAAGAGGACGAGGACGAGGACGAGGACGAGGCAGTGGAAGGAAGCCCAGGCCAGAGACAAGACGCGTTGACGCGGCCGCTGACCTCCAGTGTCGGGTGTCACAGCCCCGCCAACTACCCTGTAAGCCCTATATCAATTGCTCTTACGACGAGACCCTCACTAAAGATGCCCTGTGATTTAGCTAGGTGCCTTCATTTATAGTCAGTGCCCTCCACTGACACTGCCAGAAAGTTCCTTGAGCCCGCCCGCATCCAATATCGGACTGACTTGGGAAATGCAGCAATGGCTTATCGCAATCATACCGCCCCAACCATATATACGCAATGGAAATGTCCCTTGGGAATGAACAAACAATTTGTTGCAATTACTAACGTAACTCAATTTGCCCTTTGAATTCTTGACCGTTGTTACGAGACGCCACAACCGTTCAAAAACCATCAACGGCTCACCAAAATTCCGTGGCTCATGATCAAAATCGCCAAACCTCATCAGACGCATAGGACTACCAGGTGCTGTGTGTCGATATTTGAGCATTTTATTTTGTTCAAAGACAGAGCAGTAGCATTATGTCCAAGGGAGGAAAATCATAGTCTTAAAATTCACTATAAGAAAACGGGCTGTTTCGCGAACTCTAGGCCTAGCTAAGTCCCCTGTCTGCCAGCGTGAGTAATGCTCTGTCCAGGAAACAGCCAAACCCAAAGATGCGCACTGAAAAAACCCTGTATCATCTGTCGCCTTGACTGAGATTAAATCTGAGTTAGTCATTGTGTTTTATATGCCTGAACCTTTGAACCACGTGGAAGCATCTTCAGCCAGAAGGAGGCCCTACCCTAAGGGCTAAGGCGTAGGCACGAAAGAGTTCAAGTTAGCGTATTTCCATGGCGGGGCAATAGCCTCGGTAGATGTTTGCTTCTGTATTTATATGTAAATATTGCTGATTGTAAAAACATAAATGCTGATGATAGCTGTTGTTTGTGGCTTACTGTATTAGTGAGATGGATGTTCATGGGAAAAAGATGTTGAGTGTGATGAAGATCATGCTGGCTTTGATGGATTTTAAGTCCTGTAATCAACTAACCTCTCTAGCAAGACGTTTTTGGCTGAAGCGCCTCCCTCCGATGGGAAGAAGGACAATTTATAGAGCATTTAAATTTGAATTGTATAGCTATCGTGTTTCCGGGCATGCTAGCCCAGATAGTCTATGCAATGTTGCGTCAAATTGAACTGCAGATTCGATAAAGCAGATTCTGTAATCGCCACCGTTGATTATTATAGCTTCACTTTCTTGCATGACTTGGTAGAGAATTCAACTAACGCTTGAATTGCCATATGGTCCGCGAAGAATCCCTTACGGCAAAATTCCTTTTCGTAATATGTCAGAAAAGTTCTCGGCGCAGAGGGAAGTGGTATCTGAAGCTATCGTGACTAAAGACAATCCCCTAGCATGCCAAATGTCCACCGACAGACTTGAGTAACAAGGCTTGCACCTGGAAAAAACAGGTCCCACTATATTTCTTATTGAATCAATCCTGCAGTGGGCGTCGCAAGTTATCCAAAGGTATTGCGGTTGAAGACAGCTGCTGATGAGTGATCCTGAGGTGGATTGGCCAGTAGTAAGAGTAACATTCATGATTACGGACCAAATTCTTGGAGACTATTGGAGAGCGATTAGACTTGAACGTTGAGCCTTGAGCTTACGTCAAGAGGCGTTGCGGTCGAGGTGTTGAGGTCTGACGAAACGAACCCGACTAATCCACCACCACATTCCCAGCCACAAAACATTTCGAGGCATTGGGAATAAAATGGCCACAGTAGGTTCTCATTCGGCCCAGAAGACTAGGTAACAGTCTATACCGGATTATCTCTTCATTCATCACAATCCTCAAACAGATGATTTATCTTAAGATCATGCCATAAGCCAGCACAGTGTTCAGTTGCGCGTCGCGTCGTGTCTTCAGAAGATTTCATAAACAGGGAAAAACAAGTCGGTTATAGGTTTGAGCAAATATTCAAAGTAGAGGACATGTGGGAAATTGCTCGGGAATCTCTGTGTATAAATTGTCTCTTGACCGCATGTGAGCAATGCGAGACAAGATAAGGTAACGCACATGGGGTGAAGCGTCTCGCTGCCAGGTTTACGTTGCTGCCCTTTACCTCAAGCACCTCTCGTTCCGTATAGAGTTCAACATATTTAATAGTCCCTGGCTGAGGTCGTATCAGAATCCAGATCAGTCTCGTGGAACACGGAAGAAAATCGTAGCAAATTCGACGTGTGTGCGTGCGCGACATCGCAGCTCAACAAGCGTCATCGTTACAAATACTGTGAAGAGAGTCGGTCAATTGATCTGAGATAGTATGGATTTCTTTCAACAGTTAATCGCGTCTGCAGAGGCCGGTGCTGATGTTGGTAAACTCGACGCTGTCGACTACAGTGATGACCCTGATGTCTAATCGCCTATAGAGGCGATTACGATGGTGTTGGTCGTTTTAATGCAGCGGCATTCGGATTATAAGCTTGCCTTGAACCAGAGTAGTCATCGGTGTTGGTACACTGCTAATCTGATTGCCAATTGTCAACTCTACAGTGAACTCGGTTAACGATGGCGATGCCGAGATTGAGGCTGTTCTCTTTAAATGGTTCAGTGAGATTCACCCTCCGATGGAACTTGGGCGCAGGCCGGGGCCTTGTGAGCCTGTGGGTGTTGAGAATAAGTCTCAACAGCCACTAGGATGATATCCATTTTTGTATTTCAACAGTGAGGGAGAGGAGGAAACAAGTTTTTTTTTTTGCCTACCCTAGGTATTTACTTCGAACTCACTTTCCATACCCACACCGGCGTCAATGTAACAAGTCTAGCGAGTTTCCACTTGGCCATTCACGTAGCCACCTGCCTGTGGATAAAAGACATAAATACAGCATAAACGCCCACTTCTACGTACTTCATTTCTGCCACCTTTTTTCAGCGACAATGACTTCCCCAACGCCTTTTATCCTACCAACGCTACCGAAAGAAGTGCGCGAAGCAATTTACGCACATCTGGAAAGCGACGATGTCAAGAATTTACGCGCAACATGTTCGGCAATGGCAAAGCTCATCCCCTTGAGCTTTGACCGCGTTTATATCTCAGCCAACTCTACCAATCTTAAAGTGTTCCGCGCAATTGCAGATGATGAAACCATCCGCCACCAGGTCACTGAGATTGTGTGGGACGACGCACGCTTGACTGCTGGACCAGAATTAGAAGAAGATCGGATGGAATACGAAGAAGACGGCGTCGACCCAGATGATGTCGTGACCAATAATGGATGCCCCCTTTGGTTCGAAAAGGGCCGCTCTGATTATGGAAATGATGGGTCTTACATTCTTCCTGATTATCTCATGGGTATTGAAGAGTCCTGGGCGTATTACAAAGGACTACTCGAAGATCAGCGCCAGGTTCTCGCGTCTAATGCCGACATCAAGGCTTTCAAGTATGGCCTGCAGCGATTTCCCTCGCTTAAGCGAGTGACCATTACACCCTCCACTCATGGGAGAATACGAAACCCGCTCTATAGAACACCTATGATCAGAGCATTTCCTCGTGGTTTCGATTACCCTTTGCCTAAAGCATGGCCTTGGTATACTAATGAGCTGTCATCGCCGGTTGATGTGCTCCCGTGGTTGTCGGACGACAGTGGTCCCCATCAGGAGATGTTCGGTCCCAATTGTACTGTTGAGAACTACAGGGCTAAATGGCGTGGATATCGGGTAGTGACTCGAGCCCTGGTTGAGCATGACGATCATTCTATCACCGAACTGAGCATCGGGGGTCATGAAATTGGAAGTGGACTGAACTGCCGTATCTTTGATCAACGCTGCGTCGAGTATGATGATCTAGTCACACTGCTAAAGCGTCCTGGCTTTCGATATCTCAGTCTTGATCTTTTCACGGGTGTTCTCGAGCGCGAGGACTGGGAGTCATATAAGAGCGGACTCCTTCACGATGCTTTAGCTCAAGCAAAGGATCTTGAGCACATGTGCTTACGCAGTACCATGGGGATCACCGGCGGCTCAAGCGAACAGCTTGATTGGCAAGATATCGAGAAATATGTCTTTCCGCTTCGGACTATCTTTCCTGTTGATCAGTGGCCACGGCTTCGTCATTTCGGCATCTCTAATATGCTCGTACAACACGATGACTTGATAGAACTTCTTTCCGCTCTGCCACGAACTCTCCGATCTGTTGAGTTACGCTATTTGGCATGGGGAAGTCTGGATCATGGAACAAGGGAGCTGCTGCCTAGTATGCGCGATGTCCTTGACTGGCGATCAAGGCCAGTCGAAGAAAGACCCACGGTCCACATGATCGTTTCTGGGATGCCATATGGCCAAGGAGATGCGCGCGGATGGTATGTCGAGATTGATGAGCTTGTCCATTCGGTTTTGTACGGAGAAGGGGGCAATCCCTTTGTGGAGCATCCGGACATCATATATCCTGGCCAAGGTGGCGTTAAGCGGGACATGTTTAACCCTACGTTCAGAGTGCCACATGTTGATAAGAATTTGTGGCTAGTTTAATAGCAACCAACGCTCCCAAGAATTCAAGTTATCCAATTCAATTCAATTCTAATTAGCTGAATTGTAGCTAACCTAAGCCAGACCCCCCCTTAAGTCAACCCAATTAAAAAGTCGGCTTGAATTGAGTTGTTGGGAGCGTTGATGGCAACTAACACTTATTCTCATACATTTAGTACTCTTTCGACGTAAATCATTATATATACGCTCAAAGAGGCATCATTTCATAGGCTCTTGAAATAGAAAAAGTTATATTTTCTAATATTGTAAAACTATATATAAGAGAAATTATAAGATACCATTATAGGTTATCCTGCGTTGGCCCACCTGTTACTTACTGAGCTTATCATCTGTCAACAAGCTAAGCTTTGTGCCCCCTCTTTAGTATAGAGATTGATATCTAAACGCCAATACAGACATTGTAATCTGGCTGGAGCGCAGAACAATCATTTTTGACGGCAGGGTTCCACTTGTAGAAATCGTCAAGTTTGATCTTGTTAGCGTCCGCAATGGCCCAACAACCGTCACCCTTCTTCACTTTGTAGAATGACTTGCAGCCCATAACCATACCAGCCTGTGTTGGAGTTGGCGTAGTGATACCACCTGAGGTTGAGGTCTTAGTTGTGCGAGATGAGATTGAGGTCTGACTGGCTTTAACGCCGATACAAACCCAGTAGTCAGGCTGCAACGCAGAACAATCAGTTTTAACGGCAGGATTCCATTTATAGAAATCGTCAAGGTTGATCTTCTTGGCACTCGATATGGCCCAGCAGCCATCACCAGCTTGGACCTTGTAGAAGCTGTTGCAGTTCGACACCATCCCAGTCTGAATGGGTGACGGTGTGGAAGACGCAGTATTCGTAGCCGAGGCACCCGTTGTTCCGGACTTCGCGGTGGTGATAGTGGCTGAGACTGAATCTTGATCACCGGGAGCATCGCCGTCTGGCCAAATTGAGACGCAGTACCATGTACCCATTGCAAGCCCAGTGCAGTCTTTTCCAATAGTCGGATTCATAGAAAAGAACTGGTCGATGTTAAGAAAGTACTGGGCCATAATGTTTTCGCACGTGTTATAAGACATAACCTGATGGTATCGTGTGCAGTTCGCTGGGGTTCCGGCCGCGAGAGGGGTAGGTGGCTGAATATCGACGTCCGGCGCTACACAAGTCATTAGTCAGTATTTTAGAGAGTATGATCGACTCCAGGACGGTAGGGCTGAAGCTTACATGGTGTAGGAGAGGCTAGCATTACACAATACGACGAGTTGGCCGAGAGGGTGCATGGGTAGGTATATAGGTTTACGGCAGGCTCTTCTGTTGTCGCCTCAAATGTCTCTGCGTCTTTTGACTCCGCCAACGATGGGTTCCAAAGAATAAAATCCTAGCGGTTGTTAAATCGAGTATACGATATATCTTCTCGAACATGACCATACCTGTGGGGATTGGTCCCAAAGATTGCATAAGCTCCAGCAGTCTGCAACAGGGTTATCCGTAATGTTTGTCATGTAAGTATATCTATGGGAAGGTCAGCTGTGACACATGTATAAACTCAGAATGTGCAGGCCTACTTGACACAATCTTTGCGGGTCCCGTTGGCAATAGGAATCACCGATAGGGCGGGCTTATTGGTTTTCGCTGGAGGATTAGGTAGTGTCGTGGCCGACATTGGCTGGATCGGCGGTCTTGTGGAGGAGCCATCGTATCCGGGGTAGGTAGAGATATAACCGACAGGTTGGACACAGTAATAGACACCAGCCAGCAGGTTGGTACAATTCGAGAATAGCTCTTGGTTCAGAAACAGCCTGTAAAGGTTCAAGTCAGTCTAAAAAGTGGTGGAAAAGCTGGGGAGGGATGCCTTACAAGTCCTTTCGCGTGATGGTGTTATTTGTGGCAATAATAGAGCAATCATCGCCGAGAGCAACCTTATACCACTTACCACAATGGGCGTTGGTGCCGTGTCCAGTGGGAGAAGGTATGGGACTGTGTAATTGTCAGTGTATAAGTCACAATGGTCGTAGTTTTGACGTACGCTTCTGTGGTATACAGAGTAGGCACTGGTTTTGAGGTGGTAGGAAGAGCAAAGTTACCAAGCGGATTGCTGATGCAGATTTTGCCATCCTTTTGCTTGCTCAAGTTTCTGTATAAATACTTAGTATCAGAGAACATTAAGGTCAACGTCCATTATTCCTGATGCTTACCCGCAAGTGACATCGAGGGTTGGGTTCCAAGAAAGAAGCTGAGCGTAAGTGACCTTGTTTGCCTTGGCAATGGTGCGGCAGGTGTCCTTCTGTTGAACTGTGTACTGCTTACAGGTAGTAGCTGCCGAGACAAAGCTCGACAACACTCCCGCAAGAATCGCCAGATAAAAAACAGTAGGCTTCATTTCATAATCATTCAGTAAAAGCGTAGCTAGTTGAAAATGAAGCAAGAAATTCTGTCATGGGATAGATATGAGAAGTGCGAATCTTTCTGAGGATGGAAAGTATGCGGCTGCAGTCAAACCTAAGCTTCTTCAAAAACGTTGGTAGGGGGGTGTACGTTAGAGTGAAGGATGAAGGACCGAGTCATGCTAAAATGATATGATAACGCAAGGTTAGAGTGAGCGATTTAGCTTAAAATTACTCATGATTTACAGATGCAGGTACTAGCCTCAATACAGGTTTCCACGGCTATCTCGCCAAAAGTGCCATCGGACGCAGGTACGACTTTCACTTGGTTTCCTGTTTCAAGGGATATCCATCTCCCTCGGGCCCTCGGTCGACGGTTAAACGGCAACTGATGCCAAGACGATTAGCTGCCGCCCTTGGCACTTTTGCTGCAAGGCGATGGCCAGTGCGGAGCTTGTATTCCATTCAGCCCTGGAGATGCCAAATTGGGAATCCACTTTATGGCTGTTGGTTGTTGGTTCTGCAGATTCACATGTATATCACTGTCCATGCCCCATTTCCGGCCCGATATTCTTGTTGGTTCTAGCATTCTCATCAACGTCGCTTAGAGAATCCCCCCCCATCAGAGTAACCAGTCTGTTAGCAAAGGATCTTTCGCTGTAACGTTCCGTCTGTTGGTCTGGCCCACAGCCCCGTCGAGACCGGAGACCCTTACAACCCTTCTTCAGCTGGACCCTTGATCCGCTGATTGTCCTGCATACTAACAACCAACAGCCATGAGGTGGATTCTCAAATGGGTATTTTCCAGGATTATATGGATAACAACAGCGATTTTCGTTTACACTTAGTCAATCTTTATGTGTTGGTTGGAAACGGAACTTGATGGACCGTAATCACCCCTGGTAATTTTATTCAAGTCGTGCCTGATTCTTTCGAATCCATATGCCGACTGATCCGAAAGTGATCAAGTTTTCCGACTGGCCTGACTTTATCGCATCTTGTCCGTGTGAAATCCGATCGTCAAGGGCGCCTCGGTATTGAAATCTTAATAGACAAAATGCCTCTTTGTTCGTAGTTTTTACTCAATATCTGTTTCTGTTTGGAATGAATTGTTTGCGTAGTAACCCCAAACACTCTTTTGGTACACCCAGCTTTCTACTTTCACTATGGCAGCTTCCAAGAAGCCGCCAGCACTCCTTGTCTATCTTTTCCTTTTTTCACTCAATCTTCTTTTCTTCCCCTCGCTTTGCTTGTCAGCTGATGTCGAGCATATTGAATCTGTCTTTTCTAAATCTCTCGTGCCCCGAGAGCTGAGTGCAGCAGCTGGTGCCTCTGGCACTGGAGACTTCAGCTGCGGTCCAACTAAGCCCTGTTCTAACAAGGCTTGTTGTGGCAAAGATGGCTGGTGCGGTTTTGGCGACAAGTACTGCGGCAAAGGCTGTCAATCTCATTGTGACGCTAAAGCTGACTGTGGTGTCAATGCTGCCAAGCCAGGCCAAACTTGTCCTCTGAACGTCTGTTGTTCAGAATTCGGGTTCTGCGGCACAACATCCGAGTTCTGCGGCAAGTCTTGCCAGTCTAACTGCGCGCAGCCTAAGCCCAAGTCATCCCCTACCAACGTTCGCAAACGTGTCGTTGGATACTGGGAGGCATGGAACGATCAACACGCCTGCGGTAAGATGAGCGTAGGTGAGATTCCCGTCAACTATCTTACACATCTTATTGTATCCTTTGGATACATTGACTCGAACTTCCGCATCGCAAATATGGATGGTCTTAGTTCAGATGTCTATAGGAATGTCGGCGAGATAAAGGCCCAGAACCCAGGTCTCAAGATTATGATTGCCTTAGGAGGTTGGACTTTCAACGACCCTGGCCCTTGGCAGAGCGTTTTTCCTACTATGGTATCTAGTCAAGCAAACCGTGCAACATTCATCAAGAATCTCTTGGGCTTCTTGTCAGAATACGGTTATGATGGAGTTGGTAAGTCAAAGCTCCAATGTTCATCTACAGGCTTGGAAATCCCCTTTGCTAATTGTATCGATAGACTTTGGTATGTGCCAGCCTCTCTACCTCCATGCCTCTATTCAGAATGGAGGCGTGGCTTCTATAACAGTACTAACTTAGCGCAGACTGGGAGTATCCCGGAGCTAAGGACCGGGGTGGCTCCGATAAAGATGGCGAGAACTATACTGCCATGCTCAAAGAGCTCCGCCAAGCTATTATAGCCAGTGGTCGCGATTATATCACAACTTTTACCGCGCCAACCTCGTACTGGTACCTTCGTCACTTCGACATTAAAAACATGTCAGAGAGTGTTGATTGGATTAACCTCATGTCTTATGATCTTCACGGTGTTTGGGATGGAGATAACCCCATCGGCAAACATGTTCTCTCCCATACTAATCTGACTGAGATTGACCTTGCCCTCGACTTAGTAAGTGACTGACACCAAGGAACGTCCATCCGCAACGCACTGCTAATTGAAAACAGTTCTGGCGCACGAATGTTGAGCCATCGAAGATTGTCATGGGCTTAGGCTTTTACGGTCGTTCATTTACACTTGCTTCAAGCTCTTGTTGGAAGCCGGGTTGTGCGTTCACTGGCCCCGGTGCTGCTGGACCTTGCACCAATACGGCAGGAATCTTGTCTTACAAAGGTATGGTGTGCCTATATTGCGAGTGAAGATAATGACACAAGCTAATATGGTTGGACTCTAGAAATCAAGGACATCGTGCGCAGAACCGGCGCCACATCATACCTGGACAAACAAGCAGCTTGTCGGTATCTAGTGTACGACGATAATAGCTGGATTTCGTGAGTACCTAGTTCATATCAAATCCACAGTTGCTAATGTGACGATAGATATGATGACCCATCCACCATTCAAGCCAAGATCGACTATGCCAACAAGATGGGACTGTCTGGGGTCATGATCTGGGCAATTGATCTTGATGACAGCAGTCTTGAGTCACTCCGCGCTGTGTCAGATCCCTCGCTACTAGACAGCGTAGAAGGCACATTCGACCTGGTCGACTTGGACAAGCTGTTCCCCAAGGAATATCTTCCTGCTTCTGGTGGCAAGCCCAATTATGGCTTGGTAACATTCGGTGATGGCACCGATCCTACCACATCTGGGTTTGGATTCCTCCTCGTGGCGGGTGACTCGCACGTCGTCAGCAGCCTACGCAAGCGAGACGGCCAGCCTGAGCCATTTGTCTTCCTTTCATGTCCTGAGGATGTCCTAGACCTTCCCAAAGATACCCCTCGTACTGCTCGTGTTACATGTGTCAGTGGAGATCTGGAAGGCTGCTATCAGATCATGGAACGTGGTGTCGAAGGCACCGTTGTCGAGATGCCTGACAGCGTATGTATCCCAATGATCATAGAGATCAAATCGACTAACAAATGATTTATAGTGTGCTTCAAACCAACTTGTTAGAGCCATATCGCTCACAGCATCCAAAAGTAAGAGCTTGGCCCCATATCGTTTATCTCAGCCGTCTAATGCCTCGCAGACCAATCTATCCCTCATGCCTTCTCTCATCACCAACGTTTCTCTCAGGTTTTCGACTTCACGTTTGACTTCAACTTCAAACTCATGCGTCGCGATTCCAACAATACCAGTATCCGCATGGACTACTCCAACGCCCCCGGGTACTGGAATCAGCTGGTTGACAGACCTGGCATTCAGTCTCGTGATCTGAAACACCTCGATGAGCGATTCTTTGCGCCAACTGACCTTGAATGGAACTCGGTCTATGATGATGACGATAAGTACACCTTTGACCCTAAGTCTGCAACGACAATCAAGAGGGACGTCAGTGCACCGCTGTACTGGCAGACTGTCGATAATTGCGACATCGATGGCTCCAATTACAATGAGGGCTTTGGAGCTTACGTCGATGGCGAAATTGACGCTCAATTCTACTACGGATTCTCATTGATCGTAAGTTCTCTGCCCTCTGCTTTCATGTCTCATCGAATGCGTGTCTAAGTCTTTTACAGGGTACAGAAAAGAGCGGATCTTGGGACGCGAGACAATCCCATGGATTCCTCCGAGTGGAAGGCAAAAGCGACATGACCTTTGGCTTCGGCGGTCTTGGTGACGTTGACGTGGCGAAAGCACGAAAGGGAAACCCCGCCCAAGATGACACTGTGGGCAAAGTCAATCTTGATGGCCACATTATCAATGCAGGCCATTCGGGTGGCTTGGTTTCTTTTCAGCCATACTACAAAGTCACCTACAGCATCGGCACATTCAACGGCACTGATCGAGATAATACACAGTCTGCAGCGTCTTTTAATGGGCGTCTCAACGCTCGCGTTGTCTCTGACTTCGGAAAGTTCCAGGCCGACTTTCCTTGGAAAGGCGACCACGAAGACTCGGATAAGTTTGCGAGCAAGGTCAAAAAGACACAGTTTCAGTTAGGTGACGACAATGTTCTTTACGGCTCTTCACCGAATGGTGGCGCGATCATAATCGGCAGCCAAGTTGTTTTTGGCTTGAACATCGAGTTTATCCTATACAAAGACCTATTCAAGATCAGGGCTGGGCTTCCAGAGGTAAGTGAAAGCTTTTCACTACGTTTCTTGATGAACAGGACCCGTTGACGATCCTAACATCGCTTTAGCTCGCTCTCGCGTACAACACCGAGTCAACATTCACCTTCAGCCCCGGCAAGAAAGGCTCTGATGAATCATGCGCCAAGTACGAGGTTTCGTAAGTTATACGCCCTATCATTCAACATACGGATCTCTAACTTCGACTGTAGAACCGATATTTCTCAAGTAGCAAGCAATGGGTAAGTATCTCCAGGCACAGCATGCCTTTGGCGGCTTCTGTATTGGAACTAATCAAGTCTTTCCTTTATAGAGAGTCCATCGGTTGGAATTCGGAAATGAGCCAAGGTTATCTCGTTCAAGAGACGGTAAGCTTTATCTTCTAGTCCTGATTTGCACTCTACTAACATTCGCATAGCAAGGGCCAAAGAATGGAGCACAATGCTTCAGGAATGGCGGGAGCTCTTTATCATCGACCTCGAAACGGGCATCAACTCTCTTATCATCAGGCCAGGACTTTAATGAGACTTTCTCGGATAAAGAAGTGTTTGAGTTGAACTCTCTGGCTCGTCGACAAGCTGGTAGCATGCCTGGTTGGGGTCTAGATTCCGGACAAGATCTAACCAAGCGCATGATTGGCATGGATGATCAGATTCTTGATCGCCGGCCAAAGTTTGACTGCGTCGACTGCGAAAGGTGCAATGAAGAGGACGAAGAGTCGCGCGACTTCTGCTGCGGTTGTGAGAGCATGGAATTCAAGTATGGCTTCAGCGATATTCCTCCATGCGACGACTGCGACTTCGAAAATAACGGCTTGACTTGGCAACAGGAAGTCCAGCTTGCCATCGGGCCGGCCAAACGGGATGCAGCAGATGAGGACGAAGCTGAAGATAGCACGGACACCACGCCAGTACACATGTTGCATACTCGGAAGCTGGGAGAAGCCACCCGGTCGGTTAAGCACGTCCGGATCTGCTCTACCGTCGTGGGTAAAGCAGGTATGATTGGACTCGGGTCCCCTTATTGGTACCCGGCCTTCCCCAAGAATCCTAACTGGCCTTGGGACGGGATCGAAGGCGGCAAATGGGATTCCGTTTCGCGATATTGGGGAAATTCGTCCTTTGTATGTGACAATTGGGGAGTCACTGCTTTGCCAAAAGCCGATACTATCTGGGTCAATGCCAAAGGTGTGAAGAAACAATTCCGAGCCGGCTACCAGAGTAAGTCATCTGCCATACGTTCAAGGGAAAACCATACACTAATGTCAAGATAGCCGAGCATGTATTTGAAGGACAGATCATCGGAAGATTCTTCTCTGAATGGCTCGATAAAGGCTTCTTCAAGAAACAGCAACCTATGCCAGCAAATCCCACACCAAAGGCACCATGTTCCTGGACTGATCAATGGGTTAAGACCCCTCAGAATAACCCGAAGTGGAAACTCAAAATGGGGAGAGCGGGTAACCAGCAGGTATCGTTTGCGCAAATGCTCCTTTCGGAGCTAGGCAGCGAAAACCATCTTGACCGATTGTCCCTTCTACAATCTAGATTGAATCGTAAGAAAGGAAACGTGAGTCGCCGCCATCTTCTTTCCATCTCATCTTTAAACTCCGCCGGGACCATCTAACTTGTAACTTCAGTTGTTTACCAGCAGCGAGCCAACTGATCCCAATGAATATTCAAGGATGGATGGAGATGTTCAACTTCAAGAGGCTAAAGAACTAGGTATGTTACCCCATCCATCCCCTGCACTCTAATGATCCTTTGAATCATTTTTTCGCCCCCGGGAGAGTCACCAATAAACACTTTCCTAACAGCTTGCTCTAGGGATGTTGTTTAACTACATGAACAACAAAGAAATATGGGCCAAGTTCTGTGTTGTTTATGAGGCCATTTACGACCACATGGGCGAATTCGATACTTGGTACGCGGCACAAACAAATACCGGCGGTGTCACGGCTCCCAATCTTCAGAAAGAATGGAAAGAATTCAATCGAGAATTACTCGACACTATAGTCCGAAGGTCAAGAGCGAGTTTCAAGGCAATGTATGACGGAAGAAAGTAAGTGATAAGAATCTCATAAGACTAGCACAAGTTACGCTTGTACTACCTTTCATACAGATGGCTGACCAGGTATATTTCATAGCTGCGCTGCTCTTGGATGCTATAGTAATCTGCAGTTCGTTAAGATGTGGTTCGAGAACAACTGGTTCAACTACAGACAGATTAAGTTCACCAGCACCTGCAACAACATGGACGCGCCAAAGGCTTGATGATAGAATTGGGAGGGTCATGTATCGATATTCATATTGATGTAGCTACCTGTAGTTTGAAAGGTATCTACAAAGTAGCCTTTTATAGCTAGTAAGCTTGATAGGAATTCAGTCTGGTTTCTGTACTGCACATTGACATTTCAGAACTATTGGTATGGAATTTGAATGAGTTTACTGACCATTGCAGTCCGTGTAGTTTAGTTACTTGGGATATGAAGATGAAGATTATGTTTTTGACAACCTCTTTCAGTAGACTAAAAGGATATTCCACGCGCTGGAACTCTTGGCTAACCGAGTTAGATGGATATATGTGTCTTTTTGACAGCATGGCATCTTGGCCTTGCAGTCCGCACTCCAGTTTAAGAATATTGTATACGGCTCTCGCGGTGGCTGACGCCTTTCGATCGTCCGTCCGGAGTGGTTGTAGGCTTGCGCTTGGAGGTCTCGGGTCACGGTCTCACATCCCAACGGTCTGGTCTGGTTCGAGCACGGAAGAAAGAAGGATGCGTTGATCACGGTGGGATCGCGCACGACACGTAGACGGATGTCGCATAAGCGTTCATAGTGAGACACTTAGGGCACGTATTGCCGTCATTATCGGGCTCTAAAGCGAATCCGAGGCGCAGGCAGGAGTTCATCCAAAACTCAGGTGTCACGATACTAGCTGAGTGGTATGAGGGACATATCGACAATCTTGGCTGTCAGAGGGCTAGGTGTTGATCAATTGATTCATGCCTTGGGATCGGAGCCAGCGGCTCCATCCCCATCTTCAATCCGTTCATCGCTTCAACTCCAGCCATAAGTCACCCAACACCCTCAACGCGTCGCGATCATCAATTCACCCATCTGCGAATCGTGGCGCCTTGTTCTGTGCTTCTTCCATCACCGCGAGGGCTCTCGGCACCGTATTGGAGATAGCGTTTCGCAGGATGAGCAGGCTGACAGGGCGTTGATGTTAATCTCAAGCTGGGCGATGCGTTCTCGGACTTAGGGGACGCTGTACGTTTGGTAGCACCAAGATCACCGCTTGGCCTGAAAGCTGTTCTAGAACTCAAATGCCAAGATCCTCTACAGACTTTTGCGCAATGGAAGCAGCTGACTGACCTTGTCCCTTTCCGAAAGTTACATTCCCGGCATAAGTACTCAGTTCATGCTGCGGGTCGCAAACCATATCTCCGAGCTTCTGTCTCGTAGGTGATGGGTCCAGTGAAGCTTGTTGATTAGGAAGCTAAGAAAGCAGACAACAAACACACCGCAGTTGACTGAATCCTGTTGCTGCGAACAAGACTATCGACAAGACTGGTCAGCATCTGGAAACGCGACCAACGAGTGTCGACCTACCATGCGAGAAAGCTGGAGAGAATGAACATGAAGCATGCTCTCAAAACAGCCCTAAACACGACTCTCGTGGCGTCTGTTATGAAGACTGTTATATTGCTTAATGCAAGCCGGCTCCGGGCGTAACACGGCAAGGCTCCATGGAGTGTCCGGCTCTGGTGGTGGAGAGGGATGTGACTCGTAGATTCTGGTAAAGCAGACGGGCGGTTGGCGGGACTCTCGGTTGTTGTTGGCTTGGACGTATAGAGGGTCGAGGACTTTTGCGTCTGGGGTTCTGCTGGTACGGGTGATATACTGCAACAGCAGATCCAGCACGTCGTCTGTCAACTGAGCGGTGGGATCTTGGAGTTGCTGTTGGGCTTGTTTTGAAGCCGTCTGGCGAGTTCTTACTTGGCCGACATGGGCAGAGGCAGGGCCAGGGTCATTAATAATGGATGAGGGACAGGATTGATCGCGACGGATTGGCGATATTGAGAGCCGCGGGAAGAAGAGGAGAGAAGGCTTCATCTTGAATTGTTAGTAGTGAGTCTAGCGATTGCCAAGGAGGTTGGAGCTTACCCGGAAAGGCGACGTAACAACCATTCTCACCATTACTTGTATCATCGTCCGTCGCCGGTCGTCGATAATCCAGATGTAAGACAAGTCTTTGGATCAGGGTACACATCTCCAGCCACTGACTGTGTCTCAACTCTAAGGCACCACAACAGCTAACAACACCAAGACGATGAATACACCCCAAGCCTACCACCCGGCCGGTTACCGCCGAATTCCAGAAAGCTACGAGTCATACCCCCAACCTGTCGGCTCCAAACCCACCCATGAAAGAGCGGCACTGGGAGTCGACAGGCTACCCAAGCGGGTTCCCCGAGCAGGTCTCAACACCACGTTCACCAAGATTGAACCCGCTCGGGTAGGAAATCTTAACACCACATTCAACGGACAACACCTCGGAAGTCTAGCTCGAAACGAGAGCGCCCTCGCCATATCCACCATGCCGAAACGAATGCAGAAAATAGGTCGTGAAGCTAGTGATTCTCAGCGTCCAATCACACCAACGCTCAACAGCATCACCGGCGGGAGACGAGCTGGAACTCAGTCCTCTTACGGGCGAGAGAGTGGATGGAGACTACAGCGGAGGACGCAAGGGCTGGGGCGGAGGAGACAGGTCAAGCAGTTGACATCTTGCTCCACGCGAATACCCAGCGTGTAATAGTGTACACCGTGAATCAAGACATAGATGCAGTGTAGATGGAGAAGTTGGTGGCGCAACGGAATGAATGCGATATTGATAGCGCACAAGAAGTCCATCTGCCGCCACGATCGCACAAGGAGACCAAGACAGGACGAGATGGGTGGATCTTGTCGCTGGATGTCGCTGCGTCTGAGATCGTCGGCACTTACAGGCTTGATTGACCCTCGCGATACGGTCTTCGGTGGTATTGTATCTACGGATAGTGAGAACATTCATACTTTAGAAGACAATGCCATGATAAATTAATTAATAATTACCCTAAGCCTGGCTTAAATTACTTGTATCCTTCTGTCCCCTAGTATTTATACCATGCACTGATTGTGTAGAGGGCACTTTCAGCATCGCAAGCTTTAAGAATTAAGTTCTGTCTGCTGGAATATGCTCTGAGCTGTAAGTCTTAACGGTAAATAACAAATACTATCTAATATAAACCCTAGGTATTATTCACAGGCGATTCATCATAAATCGGCCACCAAAATGGATAATTTCGCTTAAATCTTTAGGGTGAATCGTTAGAGGCTCGATTGGGTAGTTAATTGGTTGAAAATAACCCCAACCCCACACTTGGGGTTAGCTAGCGTCAGCTTGGGGTTAGCATGATGCATTGGAAAGGGGATTTCAATCAACAGAGGAAAACAAGACTATTTCTCTCTTTACTTTCTGTTATCGAGATAAAGGAGGTGACATCAAGCAGCAATGGAGGACATCATACAGCTCAATCAGGACTATCAGATACTGATCTGCCGGCTATGTCAAGCAGCCGTTCGACCCGGCAGCAGCATTGAGACCCATTTTCGACAGAAGCATCTGCTGAAGGGCCAAGTGCTCAAGGACATTAAAGACTACTACGGCACACTTGAACTAGCTGACCCGAAGCTTGCTGCAACCCCCGAAGATAACAGTGAGGCAATTGAACAGCTTGTTATTTCACACGGATACAGCTGCAACGCATGCCGATATCTCACTATTGCACGAGATAATATTGTCCGCCACTGGAGAGAGGCAGGGCATGGAGCAGCAGAGGAGCGATGGACCGAGGTGCGGCTGCAGACGTGGATGGGCGGACATTATGCGCGCTACTGGAT
>NJCR01002168.1:2062-15107 GCA_002234235.1 Fusarium hostae | reverse complement strand
AAGGGGGGTGGGGCATGGTAAGGACTGTATATAGCTCCTCTGTATCTACTCAGTGATGGTGGCATCCTGAAACAGACTTATTTTCAGAGTGCTATTCTTGCATTAAGTAGATGAGTAATTCGTATGACGAAGCAAAAGACAGCTCCTCTGCTTATATTCTAGCATGCAGTCACTGCAATAACAAAACCTTAAAATGGACAGCTACACGGGCATTAAAATATAAATCCTCTTATGTGTTGATAAGTGTTCTTGACTCTGGTTCAAGTCTCTGAGCCCTTTGTCCCCAAATCTTAAACATGATAGTATAACTCTGGCCTATACTTTCGTAATAGAAGCCGACGCGCATCACAAGAAAATGTCTCGGCTCATCCTGTGTACGATATCCGGTTTATCTTTCTGGTTTCGTCATCACTCTCGTATCTGCCTAATACCGTATCCGGACCCGCCGCTCGGAGCTCGGGAACGGAACCCGTTCAAGCTCTCATTGCTGATTATGTGAAGCTATGTCAGGAACTGTACAATGGTCTAAGTTTCTGTAGTCGATAAGCTAATCTAGGTTCCGGCAAGAACTTCGGACTTTAGAAGAAGAGGACTTCCGCTTGAGATTCGGTAACGGAACCCATCGATCTAGCAACAGGCAAATGAGCAGAGTTCCGAGCGCCGAGGGGTAATCGGAGGCCCGCATCCCTTCAACCAAAGGATCACAGGCTCACCAAATGACCGTGAGAAGAGAGTCTTATCTATAAACATGCCAAGCAGGGCTTTCTGCCAATATCATCCAGCACTCATATTACCATTTCAATCATAAAGACAGAGGAGACAGACTTGCAATATGACCCCCTCAGCTATTGACACCACAAACGGCGTCGCCAACGGGCAGCCCACAAGCAAAGTCTCAGTGACTGGGCTTGAATCCAACGGTCATGGCTTAAATGGTTACTCTAGCCAACGAGTCTATCCCCGCCAGGACCTAATGGCTGTTTGTGGCATGGCGTGTCGACTTCCAGGAGGCCTGGCGTCGGCTGATGAGCTCTGGGAGTTTCTTGTAGCCAAAAAAGACGCTCGATCTCGCGTGCCCAGTTCTCGCTACAATGTATCTGCATACTACTCACCTAGCCCCAAGCCTGGGACTGTTGCAACCGAGTATGGAAATTTCCTTGACCACAGTGTGGAGCTCGGAGCGTTAGATACTTCCGTCTTCCCCTTGAAACGCACTGAACTTGAACGAGCGGACCCTCAACAGCGATTGATGATGGAAGTCGCGAGAGAAGCCTTTGAGGACGCTGGCATCACCAACTGGAAAGGAAAACCCATCGGGTGCTACATTGGAAATTATGGTGAGGATTGGTCGGAGATGTTCTCGAAGGAGCCTCAAGAGTACGGCCTACATCGCATCACTGGCACGGGCGACTTTGCCCTTTCAAACCGGTTGTCATATGAATTCGACATTACTGGACCCAGGTAGGTTGCTGTCTGTTCATCATGCGCTTGAAATGCGGTTTTGACCTTACTAATGACGGCATTTCTGTGTAGTGTGACGATACGTACGGCTTGCTCCTCCTCACTAGTGTGCCTGAACGAGGCCTGCGCTGCCATCAACAGAGGAGATTGCGAAGCTGCTGTAGTTGGTGGTCTCAATCTCATCCTAGCGCCTTCTATGACCGTAAGTGAGACTGAGCAGGGTGTCTTGTCTACAGATGGTTCGTGTAAGTCGTTTTCCGCTGATGCGAATGGCTATGCTCGTGGCGAGGCTGTCACTGCTGTCTTCATCAAGCCGTTAGCCCATGCCATCAGGGATGGCAACCCAGTTCGAGCTGTTATCCGAGCTATCACGAACAACTCGGACGGAAAGACCCCCGGACTTTCGCAACCAAGTACAGATTCTCAAGAGGCCCTTATCAGGAGGGCATATGCCATGGCTGGCATTACAGATTATTCAGAAACAGCCATGGTTGAATGTCATGGCACAGGAACTCCAATCGGCGACCCTATCGAGGCAAAAGCCGTGGCGCGGGTTTTTGGGGAAAAGGGTGTATATATCGGATCGATCAAGCCGAATCTAGGGCATACTGAAGGCGCCTCGGGTCTTGTATCCCTGATCAAGATGGCGAAGGCGCTTGAACACCGTTCTATCCCACCTCAGATCCGGTTCACCTCCCCTAACCCTAATATTCCATTCAAGGAGGCCAAACTCACAGTTCCCCTTGAAGTAACTCCGTGGCCTGAAGATCGCCTCGAACGTATCAGCTTGAACTCCTTCGGCGTTGGCGGGTCTAACGCCCATGTCATCTTGGAGTCAGCAGCCATGCACGGCGCCTCGACTGTCACGCATGAAACATCAGAAGGACCTCAGCTCTTGTTGTTTTCAGCTAACTCAGCCAAGTCGCTGATCAAAATGGTTGAGAGCTACAAGCACTGGATCGAGGATAACCCGGATAAGATCACGGATCTGGCCTTCACATTGGCGAGGAAGAGAGATCACAGGCCGCACAGACATTTCGCCATCGTCAACAACGGGACTGTGGAAACGGTCTCGCCGCCTACCAAGATCAAGTCAGATCAGGCGCCCAACATCGTCATGGTTTTCACGGGCCAAGGTGCCCAGTGGCCTCAGATGGGTCTTGAGTTGCTACAGTCCAACGCGGTATTCCTGTCGAGCATACGATCTCTGGATCAGTACTTGCAGGAAATGGATGGCCAAAAGCCGCATTTCACAATCGAGGAAGAGCTTAGGAAGCCACCCAAGCAGAGCCGGGTATCATCTGCAGAGATCTCTCAGCCACTGTGCACAGCCGTGCAGATCGCGCTGGTTGACACTCTGAAATCGGTTGGGATCGTGCCAAGTGCCGTCGTTGGCCACTCTAGCGGCGAGATCGCAGCTGCATACGCCTCAGGGGCATTGACAGCCGCAGAGGCCATCGTCGCGGCTTACTGTCGCGGTGCTGTCACAACTCGGCAGAAGAGGTCAGGGTCCATGGCGGCCATTGGAATGGGCTGGGAGGATACGACTAAGCATTTAGTACCAAATGTCACCATAGCCTGTGATAACTCGCCAAAGAGTGTCACTATCTCGGGTGATAGCGATGCTGTGAAAGCAGTCGTTGAGGATGTTAAAAAGACGCGTTCGAATGTCTTGGCAAGATTGCTCCAGGTGGACAAAGCCTATCACTCACACCACATGGCAGAAATTGGCGAAGAGTATCTCGATCTCATCAGAGGGAGCCTACATGAGAAGAAGCCGGTAATGCCATTTTTCTCTAGTGTGACTGGAAAGCTGTTGGATGAAGAGCAGAGACTTGGACCCCAGTACTGGAGGGCGAATTTGGAATCACCTGTCCGCTTCCGCCAGGCCGTCATAAGCATCCTAGATCACGAGGTTGGCAAGAATGCCATATACCTCGAGATCGGACCGCACTCAGCTCTCGCAGGTCCGTTGAGACAAACCTTAACCCAAGCCTCTGAATCTGCACCTTATATCTCAGCCATGATCCGCAATCAGAACTCTGCCTCGAGCTATCTCGCAGCGATTGGGAAATGCTATTCCCTCAACCTTTGGATTGACTTTGGAGCTTTATTCTCTTCTGGATCCTGCCTCCCTGATCTGCCCCGATATCCATGGAACCACGAAGATACGTACTGGTTTGAATCACGGCTTTCAAAGGAATGGCGCTTCCGGAAATTCCCCTACCACAACCTTCTGGGCCTCAAGGTCACGGAAAGTACCGATCTGGAGCCAACATGGCGAAACTTATTCCATGTATCAAATGTTCCTTGGATCCGTGATCATAGAGTTGGTGAGGATATTGTCTTCCCTTTTGCTGGCTATATTTCGTTAGCTGGCGAGGCAGTGAGACAGCTCACCGGCATTCAAGAAGGGTACTCAGTCCGAAACATCATCGTTAACACGGCTCTTGTTCTCAGTGAAGCCAAGCCGACAGAGATGATTAGCACCTTCCGACCAAATCGGCTCACGACTTCTCTCAGTAGCCCGTAGTGGGAGTTCACGGTCAGCTCCTACAACGGTCATATTTGGACCAAGCACTGCACTGGTGAAGTAATGGCGCTATCGTCGAGCCTTGGCAATAGTCAGGACCCAGCAACACTCCCACGCAAGGTCATTGCGGCTAAGTGGTACGGAAAGATGCGCAACGGTGGATTGGATTTGGGTCCAAGTTTTCAGACGCTCCAGACAATTGAAACATCAACCAACGCGGAGAATAAGGCGATTAGTGCCGTAGCCAACGGAAGGCAGAGTGACCAAGATGACTATCACATTCACCCTACAGTCCTTGATGCGACTATCCAGATCTTGGGAGCCGCAGCCACCAAGGGTCAAATGCGCAAGATCAAAACTTGGCTTCCGACTAGCATGGACAAGTTCAGCGTCTATCGCTGCTCCTCGGACATGTTCGTCAACGTCGAGGCAAGACTATCCAGTAATTTCTCGGTGATTGGCGGAGGCCGCTGCACTTCAGGAGGCATGGTAGTCGTCGAGGCTGAAAATGTCAAGATGTCACTGGCAGAGGGAGCTCTTTCAACCGAAATACTGGATACTCACGCAGCGGCCCGATGCGAATGGGGACCCGACTTAGACTTTATGGATGTCAGGAAGCTCTTACTTCCCCCAACCGGCTGTAGTGACAGCATGCATCTGCTGGAAGAGCTCGGGCAGCTTTGTTTGCTGTCCTCCAAACGACACCTCGCTGGCTTCGAGTCGACGGATCCGCATCTACAGAGGTATATCGTCTGGCTTACCACCCAGGCGCATTCTGTTGTTACGAATTTAGTAACCTTCATGGCCGCTTTGGACAACGAGTCCATATCTGCTCGGATCGAGGCTCTGATGATCCAGCTTGCAGATACCCCTGCAAAACAAGCCGCAGAGATCATTCACCTGGTATACACAAACCTGAAGCATGTGGCATCGGGCCAGGCTTTGGGAGACGTCATCCCAAGTGACACCTTAGACAGACTGCGCGATTTTGCGGACGACTTAGACCTCGGTCAGTTCCTTGGATATTTGAGACACTCTAGGCCAAATCTGCGAGTTCTTGAGATTGGAACACACGGAGCATCGCCGTCAAGCGACATCATCAATGGACTCAGGCATGCAAGTGGCCAGGTCATCTGCTCCAGGTATACTTTTACTTCACCAGGTTTCATCTCTGGCAAAGATCAAGGCCAGGCGTTTCCCAACATGGAGTACATGACACTCGACGTCAATGAGGATCCGCATGAACAAGGATTTGAGAACCACCAATATGATCTCGTTGTCGCAAGAAATATTTTGCACAGTGTGGCGAACGTTCAACAATACCTCGCAAACATGAAGACTCTCCTGGACCCTAACGGGCGACTACTCATGCAAGAGCGTGGCTCGTCTGTGAAGTGGATTGGCTACGTTTTCGGCGTCCTGCCGGCCTGGACGCTTGGTAGTGAGGAGGGACAAACCTCAGGACCTTCTCCGCTGAGTGACAGAGTAACATGGGAGAGGGAGCTCGCTGCAGCAGGGTTTGGGAGCATAGAGACTATTGCATCCACCGGAGGAGATACCACTCAGCCCAGTCCGGTTATCCTTGCGCGACCAAACCCTCCAAAGGAGACACCAAAATCAGTCACTGTTCTTACCGAGAAACCAGAGAAGCTTACACAGCAGGTGCTCGCCCTGCTCGAGAGGGACGGATACACGGTTACGCACTGCGGGCTTGACGATTCCCCACCAACAGGGCAAGATGTTCTCTCTCTCCTGGACCTGGAGAAGCCTTTCTTCGACGAACTTGATGAAGCTCGTTTCCAAAAACTCCAAACCTTTGTTGTTAATCTCCGCGACGTTGGTATCTTATGGCTGACCTCCTTGTCACAAATTGGCTGTCGCAATCCCCAATACGCCCAGATCCTCGGTGTTGCCAGAACCATCCGCTCAGAGACGCTCGCCGAGTTTGCAACGTGTGAGATCGATAGCTTTGAGAATGAGCAGTCTCTGGAGATGATCTCACATGTCCTTGGCAAGTTCCAAACTCGCGATACCAGCGATGAGCTCAACCCAGACTTCGAGTGGGTTATTTGCGATGGCGAGGTGCAGGTTGGTCGCTTTCATCCGTTCGCCCTGCGTGACGAGCTTTTGGTGTCCGAGCCAGGCGAGAAGGCCTCGTTGGATGTTGGGACGCCAGGTCGAGTCAATAGCCTGCACTGGCTGCGAGGGCCTCGGGAGGTGAACCTTGGACCAACTGACGTAGAGGTCCAAGTGCACGCTGTCGGTTTGAACTTTCGGGTGAGTGTTGGGTTTTTTTATTTTTCTTGTTCTCACTTTCTTACTGTTACCCTATCGTGTTGCGTACCGTCATCGCAGAGTTGGTTGCTAATTTGTCGTGTCCCGTCAGGACCTCCTCGTCGCTCTGGGCATTGTGGAACTTCCAATCCGCCAACTCGGACTGGAGGCAGCTGGTTACATCAGTCGAGTAGGAAGCGATGTAGACCCAAAGCAGCTCAAGGTCGGTGACCGTATATGCTGTCTCAAAAAACATGCCTTCGGGACCTACATCACTGTCCCAGCCATCCAGTGTATTCGGATCCCAGACGACGTCACGTTTGACGAGTCTGCGACTATGCTCATGCCATACACAACGGTTATTCATGGGTTATTCAACATCGCACGTCTTTCCAAAGACCAGGTCAGTGTGATAATCTCTTCAATCATGTCTTAGCTTTCGTAGACCTTGCTGACACTCGCGCGTCCCAACTTAGACTGTCTTGATACATAGCGCATGTGGCGGAGTCGGTCTGGCTGCTGTGCAAATTTCTCAAATGGTTGGGGCACATGTGTTCTGTACCGTTGGCAGCGAAGAAAAGGTCGACTTTCTGATGAGTAACTTCAAGATACCGCGCAACAGGATCTTCAACTCCCGCGATAGCTCTTTTGTCGATGGAATTATGCATGAGACTGGAGGTAAGGGTATTGATGTTATTCTAAACTCCCTTTCGGGCCAGCTCCTACATGCCACATGGGCTTGTGTTGCAGAGTTTGGCACTTTGGTAGAGATTGGAAAACGCGATCTCATCGGCCGGGGCAAGCTCGATATGGAGCCCTTCCTGAAGAATCGCAGCTATTGCTGCGTTGATATGGATCGAGTATGGGAGAAGCCGGGAGTTTTGAGAAAGTAAGTCACTCAAGATAAACATATCTTGCATCCCCCCTATCTTGAAGAATCAAGTCGGGGAAGCAAGACTGGTGGTCTTTTACTCACAAGCTATAGGCTCATGACCGACGCCTTTGAATGGTACGAGAAAGGACTCGTCACACCTATTCGCCCAGTACATACTTTCCCAGCGGCTCAGACAGCAGACGCATTTCGCTTCATGCAGAAAGGATTTCACATTGGCCGAGTAGGAGTTTCAGTCCAGCACTCACCCGAAGGAACCGAGATTCCATTTGAGACGACAAAACGGAACCGCCCGGTTGAATTCAGCGGCTCCTCGTCCTACCTTTTAGTTGGTGGACTTGGTGGCCTTGGGCGCGCCATTTCAGTATGGCTCGTCGAGCATGGAGCCAAGGAGCTTGTGTACTTCTCCCGAAATGCCGGCCAGGGCCCCACAGACAGCATCTTCGTCGCCGAACTCGAGAGCATGGGCTGCGATGTCAAGCTTGTGCAGGGAGATGTGACCAAGTTCGAAGATGTAGACAAAGCGGTCAATACAGCAGCGCTTCCACTGAAAGGTGTTATTCAGATGTCCATGGTACTGCGCGATCAGCAGTTTGCCGACATGACTTTTGATCAGTGGCAAGCTGCCACGAGGCCTAAGGTCCAAGGAACTTGGAATCTCCATGAGGCCACTGTGCGCTCGGGGGCACATCTGGACTTCTTCCTCATGTTTAGTTCAATATCAGGCGCGATTGGAAACCCGGGCCAGGCAAACTATAACAGCGCAAACACTTTCCTCGACGCCTTTGCCCAGTACCGCAAGGGCCAAGGTTTGGCAGCTTCGGTGGTGGATATCGGAGCTGTAGAGGATATCGGAGTCCTGGCTGAGCAACAGGGACTCTTGGGGGCTATGAAAGCGAGAGGTTTCAAGGCCGTCAATGAGCAGGAGCTTTTGGACGCCATGCTGGTTGCCATGCTGGTTCATGCTTCTCCGAGCCCAACAGTTCCTGACTTTCCATTCATTGAAGCGAATACCTTCGCTATTGGCTTAGGCTCATCAGTATCTTTGAGAAGTTCCAGCAATCGGGCTGTTTGGAAGAAGGATCGCCGAATGGCGGTTTATCACAACATGGGTTCAGCTGGGGGCGAGGTAGAGGCGTCTAACGACAGCCTCAAATCATTTTTGGTGACCGCCAAGTCCGACTCTGCCATTCTCAAAGCTCCTGAGACTGCCAAGTTCCTCGCGCTGGAAATCGGAAAGAAATTATTCAATCTATTACTAAAGCCGCAGGAGGATCTCAACACATCCATGCCCTTAGTGGACCTGGGTCTTGACTCTTTAGTGGCGATCGAATTGAAAGCGTGGTGGAAGCAGGTTTTTGCCTTTGACATCAGTGTGTTGGAGATGATGGGGAAGGGTTCTCTCGATGTGCTGGGACAGCATGCAGCGGATGGGATGCTAAAGAATCTAGTTGATGGCATGGCTAAATAAAAAGGGATACACTTGGGTGTTAAAGTATTTGCATCTCCTTGCTACAAGCCCACTCAGTCTAGATTGATTTAAACTGCATTCTGAATACTGCCTTAATACATTTAAACTTGCACATTGATAATATTCTTCTTAATGTATTAACAGCCTGAAACATTACAGGTTCCATGTGCCAGAGACATGCTCATGCGTGGTGTGAGGGTTAATTTAACCCAAATTACCCCGCTTTTGGGTAAAGAGCCGCATTTAAGGTTCTCTAGCTTGGTTCGGCAGTTCCGCGAGGCCGCTGCGGGTTAACAGGCATATAATCCCAGAAGATAGCCACTTCTGATAAGAGGCAGGAATTAATTGTCGTTGAACCCAAGACCTACCTAATACATTGCAAGTAACTAGCAGCGACCTATCCTTGACTGTAGCACTCCTTCTGTTGGTTGTAATCCAGCCCGTGACACGTGGATATGACAATGTATGCTTTATGGGAGCTGACATCATGGACATGTAAACGGACAATGCCAATACAGAGGTGCCATTTTGGGTGCTCTTATCACGAAGAGTCATGGCGACAATGTTTGCATAGATATATTATTAAACGATCCAAAGAGAGAGCAGCTCTGGGGTAAGTCCTTTGAATCGGTCCGATAAGTTGCTTAACCAGGTGGCTCGACCTACAGTGGGGCGCCAAAATTAACAGTGATGATATGATCCAATGTCTCGGATACCTAATAAGGAATCCGTTGACAAGGTACCTTAAATGTCTCTCTTTAACTTCCAACCGAGAAATGTTAACATTCTATCTACTTCCTCATCTATTGCTTGGATGTCGACGTTCAATTCACGTCTAGCGCACTGCTATCTTTAATTTTTCTCATCCAAGATGGCAGAGATAAGTAAGAATGACTACAATGGTAAATTACCCCTGTCATGTGTTGCGCACAAGAAAGGATAATGAAATACTGATGTTAGCAGTGTGTGACCAATGTCGGGCTAAGAAGATACGTTGTGGGAGAGAAAAGCCCTCCTGCGCGAATTGCTCCCGCCAGGGCCAAAGGTGTGAGTGGTCTGGCCAAGGCAAAAAGTTCAACCAGACAGCCTTCCTGTAAGTATTCCTCACTCTTCTTTCTTTCCCCTCCATTATATACCATCTTCTTAGCTCACAATCCATAGTTCTCGGACAGTCAAGGAACTCAGCAGCCGCCTTCAAATACTAGAGGTATTTACAATGTTTTCTTAAATATACCGCTGCAAGATGGTAGTCGCTTATGTTCGTCAAGACTTCGATGCTGGATAATCGTGGAACCCTGAAACGGCCTCGTAGGGAGCCGTTATTTACTTCATCTGATATTTCGGCATTAGATACCGGTTACTCGAGGCCCCCTGATCCGCAATCACAAGACGTTGAGCGATATCCTAGATTCACCAGACCTCTGGAAAGATTCCTGTCAAACCATAGCCAGGGCTTAGGCGAAAAGTCCTTCGGTCCCACGTCGTTAGAGGCTCTGATCCTCGACATCAAGGACATTATCAATGGCGATCTAGGAACTAAAACTGACAAGATAAGCGAATTCCTTCTATCGGCCCAGAACAAGCTGCGTCTTCCGATGAGCTGTGGTGAAGAACACGTCAAGGACGAATCGCCCCCTACGGCACCTCCCCGGGCCATCCTGGATGCCATGATTGAACCGTATTTTGCAGAAGTCAATCCGCAATTCCCTATTTGGACAAGGGAGCAATTCAGTCGAATGACTACCGCCTTGGAGCAATCCTCATCTCCCGAGCAAGACGTGGCAGCAATCGTCTGTTGTAACAACCTCATTCTCATGACAATGACAGTGAATTCGCTGCGTTCTCGATGGAGCAGGTCATTTCAAACTAAACAGACTTACGAGGCTAGTTCCGTCGACTCCGACATCACCGCAGGTTTCCTCACAAACGCGAAGCGGGCCATCAGGCACATTAAGCTTTTGCTCTCACCCTGTCTTGTAAATATCCAAGCACTCTTGTCTCTGGTAGGTCATTAACTGTATCATATCTACCCCACACAGTCCAAGTTAATGTCAAGCACCTCGCTAACGGATTTCGAAACTTGAAGTGCGTCGTGGCACAAGAACACCTCTCATCAGGTTACCTCGAGAACATTTTTGCTCTGGCCGCTCAATGCGCAAAGTCTGCCGGCATTCACCACTGGCAGTCTTTTCGGGGTCATGTCAGCGACAAAGAGGTCCAGGAGAGACGAAACGTCTCTTACTGTCTTTACATTCTCGACAAGACTGTTGGCTGGACAACTGGTACATCTCCAAGCATACCAATGTCTTGCTTACAAATGGATTCATCTTTCTCGCCACTTAATGACGACACAACAACCCATCTGCTGGCCAAGACAGAGTTGGCCACTATCAAGGAGATTGTTTACTTGGAAGAGTACTCGAACCAAGTCAAGGCGAGAACCAGTGACCAAGTTCGTCATGTCGTGGTCAGGATCTCGCAAAGACTTGAAGACTGGCTGGCTAAATGGTATATTGATTTAGACGAGTTGGAAAACAACCTCGAACAGTCACCATGGAAGGCCAGATTGGCAATTGACTTTCTCTGTGTGCAATTGCTGCTTCTTTGGCCCTACCAAGACCACATCGATGCTATATTTCAGCAACAGATAGACGTTGCTAGGCGATGTATGAGATTCCTACTTTGTCTTTGGCGCTCCACCCATGGGTTAGGAGATCTTGCAGGTATTATGCGGTGAGTATTTTGCATTGTCCCAGTCTTTCTCCTTGCCACGAGCTAGCTCGGGCCAGACGTATCAAGCTAATTTGGCGAACTCTTGTACAGGTTCTTGATGTCCAATCCACCGCTATACCTGTATACGATATGCGCACAAACGTTACGCGGCCGCGGACAACAATCAGACAAGGATCTGCTACGGGATTACACTGAGACACTTCAAGTCATCACAGAGTTCCAGGGAGAAGATTCCTACATCAGACGGCTTTGCAAAATGTCTCATGTCCTGATAGACATAGTAGCGGCAAAAAAGACAACCGGTAAGCGGCAGAAGACGGACACGCTTATAGAGAGGCCAACGGCCATGCCAACCCCGAAGTCTGGGGACGATCTCTCCGATGACACTCCATCCAAGGTATATTTGCTTACTCGAAGCAAAACTGGTCACTTGTTCCAACAAGGGATGGCGCTTAGAGAGCACAGTCTAGAAAGTGACCTACCTTCAAGCTTAGACATCTCGCCTACCCTTCTAACGCCCCCCGAACAACTGAGAATTAGGCCACTCCAAGGTCCGGCTGAAGCGGTTAACCCGACTGGAGGCCACTATATGAGTGAAATATGGGATCCCTTGCAATATAGCCCTCAGGTTACAGGGGAGGATTATATAAATGAAGATATCCCTTTATGGTAATACAGTTAAAATTAAAAATTGAAAATACGTTGACTACATAAAGGAACAATCTTTTAAAAAAGTAATTAACTTAAAATAAAGTTGAAAAAGATATCATATTATGATCCCCTCACAAACTTTGCCCCGTCAGTTTGAAGTATCAGAAACTTGGTGAGAGTTCATACAAGCGAACATGAGGAGGATAATTGTCACGCTGTATCCTTGGAACACGTTCATTCTCTGAACTCCTCCAGCTCAGTCTTCCCACGATACAGAGTCCAAGCCCAAAGAGAATCAACAACCAGAATGGCCCCAAAGCTAAATACAAGACTACCCCCAAAGACATAGCTATAGTACCTCCATGCGTTATTCTCATTCAAGTCATCCACCTGACACGCGACCGCCCAAGGCAGTACGTACAGCAAATTACTCGCAAGACTCTGATATAAATATCATCTTGGCCGGGTCGCAGGAAGGATGGTAGCAAGTTGAGTCGACATGGCGTAAAATAGATAACACCAATCGAGGCTTCGCCACATGTAGGCTGTGACTTCTGCGACTTCATCTGAACCGCCGATAGTTGATGCAAAGGGCTTTGCTCCGAAGAGAGTAAGGAAGATGGCTATTGGGACTTCGAAGATAAGAGCGAGGACCAGTGGTCTGAGTGCTGGGCGTGCGATGCCGTGTAGGCCTTTCAATGATGCTTGTGGCTTTCGCGTGCTGACATCGACACGTCTTCGCCAGTCTCCCCAGTTGTGACCGATGAACTGTAGCGCAGTAGCTTCCAATGCTTGGACTGGCACCATGATCAGGCCCCAGCGAATAGTGTTGAAGACTCCACAAGCCGTAGCATAAACTGCTCCCAGAGCAACAATGGTGCTGACAAGCCAGAGATACAATGCATTTCTCACAGCTGATTCGATAAAGAATATCAGACTGGCCGGAGAAGGTCTTTGAGTGCGTCAAAGTTTGGGCGTAGCTTCTCTTGCGAATTATGCGGCGTATGCCTCTTGTTGAATGTTGGAGGGT
>NJCR01002151.1:0-15417 GCA_002234235.1 Fusarium hostae | reverse complement strand
CTGCTGGGACTTTTACCATTATACAAATTAGTATGTGGGGAGAAGTACCATTAGTTATATTCATTTTGATTGGTCCTATACCCCTGTCGTGACCCCGCCGAAGGGCTGTACCGCTCAAAGGGATACCAATTTGGGTTTCTGACCAAGGATTCGGTTTCCACTAATGACGATTCCGTCATTCAATCAATTCCAGCAAGAACCTTCACCTTGTAAGGTTGTA
Source organism: Fusarium hostae (assembly GCA_002234235.1). Lineage (NCBI taxonomy): Eukaryota > Fungi > Ascomycota > Sordariomycetes > Hypocreales > Nectriaceae > Fusarium > Fusarium hostae. Next base: position 15,197 of record NJCR01002151.1, on the reverse strand, counting down.
ATTTCCCGTGATTAACGCATTGGATCATCATAAATAACCCGCCGTTGAGTTCAAATTTGCCAATTCAAACTCTCGTGATCTGCAATCGCGACCTTTTTCCAGCGTAGTCATCCATCGTAGTCTGCCCTAGGGAGTCCAACTGGAAACGCTGACGATCGCTAAAGAAGTCAGTGGGGCATTTTAGCAGAAAGCGTTTCAATTGCGGTCGGTCTGCCGCATTGACTATTATCAAGAACCTTTGCAAACAGACTCAACAAAAGGACCTTTGACGTGACAATTCGCGACTCATGAGTTCTGAGACATTATTGATTTACTGTAAGACAACCTCTCCTGAGCGAGCTGCGGCGCAGTACCTTTCCCTTTGATTCCGATCAATCCCTGTAACCCTCGGAAGGTGGAGAACGGGGAGCTACAATGAAGATATCCGGGGGCTTGGTAGCCCCTGAAATGGGCGCGGATCCTCGCAAATCCGGAGATCATGAACAAAGAAAAGGAGAGGCATTTGAGTTTGGTAAACCCAGTTACATTACCTTAACAAGGTAAATCACACATGAACCCTTTCTTTCTGACTCTGTAGATGCCGAGTCGATTGAATAGAGCTGACACTCATCATCGTTGATTGGTCTTCGGAAACCGGGACCCTCTTCCCGAGACAACGGGGAATACATCGCCATGACCGATGAACATTCCTTTCCTCAACCAAGAAACCTCGGGCGTATATGAAACGCACGGTTCAAACAAGACGATCCTTCTGATTCCCAAGTCCTATTAAGACTCTTAAAGAGATCTTCAGTGAAGAAATGACTCGAGTCGGCAGCTGAGAGGCCGATTTCTACACCAAACCCTTGGCGAAGGTTGATCGTCTTCTAGCGCAGAATACTACTGCAAGCCTCATCCGCATCCAATCCCTATGACATCCTCTCTCGGGCGCGGATCTGTGCCTGGGCCTCTTATCACCGGAGCGATGCTGCAAGATAGAGTTGTGATTGGCGATGGAGCCACGGAGAAACGGACTTGATCCATGCAAGTGGCTACGTCCCTTAGAGTGCTTTCCAGGCGTTAAGTTGGCTTTAAAGAGTCCCCTCCCCTTGGGTCGTGACCCCTATGCATGCGTTGGTTTTTGGTATCGCTTTGTTTCTGCAGCCATGGGTAGTGCTACTTCCTTCGCCGCTGAGGCGTTTACGCTGCTTTCTATTGGCATCTTGGTCATTGGGCTACGAACGTTTGCGAGGATACGACAAGTTGGTGTGAGGAACTTTGAGGCTGATGATTATCTCATGCTGGTGGCGATTATTCCGTATACGATCGAGACGGCGCTTGCGTATACTGTTGGAGCAAAGTTTCGTGGGCTGACGAACAGTGGGATGATGGATGAGGAGCGCAAGGCTCTGTCGCCGAATAGCGAGGAGTATGGATGGAGGTAGGTTGCTTGACCCTGCAGGAGACATGGGTGACTAAGTTTGACAGGGTTGGCGGGTCAAAGATCCAGATCGCTGGTTGGATCATGTACGCAACAGTGCTCTGGGCTATCAAGAGTGCGCTATGCGCTTTCTACTTCCGACTCACGGTAGGCTCAACACGACATCAACAACGGAATGACAAGACTAACGACTTTAGGCTGGCCTCACCGGATACAAAACTCGAATCTACATCGGGTTTGGCTTTATTGCCTCGACATATATCACCGTTGTATGCTGCATTCTCTTCAGCTGTCAACCATTCAACCGCTTTTGGCAGATTTATCCCGACCCAAGCAGTAAGCCGAGATACAACTGGACTTTCGAGGCAATGCGCTAATATCATGTAGATTTCTGCCACCCCGCCTTGTCCAAGCTTTACATCTTCATCATCGTCAGCCTCAACATCCTCACTGACGTTTACTTGCTCGCTATTCCCATTCCGATGCTCTGGAGCGCACGGATTCCCAAAGTCAAGAAATACGGTTTGCTAGTTCTCTTCTCTGGTGCTGTCTTTGTTATGGTTGCTGGTCTCCTACGATGCATCCTCATCCTCAAGGTATGCAGCTTCATCATCGCGAGAGTGTCATAAGCCGTTCACTGACATCACCCAGAACCCCAAAACAGGCCCCGAAGAAGGTGCTTCATGGGCCGTCCGAGAATCCTTCGTCGCCGTCGTAACAGCTAACCTTCCCAGCACATGGGGCTGGATGCGTCAAAAGCTCAAACCTATCTTCGGCTCGCTCCTCTCATCCAACAATGTCAGGTCAAAGTACAAAGGCGGTCCCGAACCTGGAAGTATCATGCTTGCCGACGGAAATGGATCAAACTGGAAGAGAAGCAATGGAAGGTCTATCAGATCAACGAATGGGCTTGGAAGTGTGAATGATCGCAATGTTTACATTCATGGAGGAGGCGGTGAGGCTAGTTCGGATGAAATTATCCCGTCGATGCCAGGCATTACGAAGGAGGTTGAGTTCACGGTTGAGGAATCGGAAGCAAGAAAATGATGATTGAGGAGATGGACTTGGGTTTTCATGTTATATACCTTGTCATAAAATGACCTAATACGCAATGGATAGGATTTCACTTGTTCAATCCTCCCTTTGATGGTGTAGCTGGGATCTGCCCTGGCCCTTGGACTATTGCCGTTTAGGACGGTTTCGACTACCGATCCCATTTTCTAGTTGAAAACATGAGTTTGCAACTGCTTGCCATTTTCATCAAACCTCTTAGGAATGACGTTCAAAATACCATCAACATCCCTCGGCTCATAATCCAAGAGCGACGCAGCCAAGACCATGATGTCCATTCCAAAATTCTCCTTGATCCAATGAGCAAACATGTCCATTCCAGCGACTGCACCACCCGCAGTCCAAATGTTTCCATCGACGATCCACTTCTTCTCGTCAGTCCACTTGACGTTCGGAAACTTCTGTTTTAGAGGCTGGATAGCACCGTGGTTGACTGTCGCATTCTTGCCGTCAAGTACACCTGCTGCCGCAGCGACGCTAGCTCCAGTGCAAGTGGTGAAGAGCAGTTTTCCAGCAGCGACGTGCTTTTGGATGAACTCAGCGTACTTAGGATGGAGGTCGAAGTTCATGGGATCAGGACCACCGAGGAGAAGGAAGTCGAGTTCGGGGCAGTCATCCACGGTTGTAGTTGGCACGATTGGGATGTTACTTGTTTGAAGAACAAATGTTTCGCGAGTGATACCGATGTGATGAAAGACGAACTCTGGGGCGCGAGAGATTGTGTCTTGCTCGATCTTCATGAAGCCAGATAGGGCTTGTATGTATGGCTTGGTGGATGAGTTGAGGAGATCCGTTGGACCCAAGACATCGATAGCTTGATAGTCGTAGACAAGTGCACCGAAGTGGAGGGGAGCCATTTTGTCAGATTGGTTGGAATGGACTTAGAGTGATGACGGATGATGAGGGCGTTTGATGGTGTCATCCGAAGCCAAAAGTTGTGTTTTGTCGCGGCTTTTATAGTGGCAGCAATACATTGTTGTGTAAAGTAAAGCTTTGCACTGAAACACGTAAAGTCCGACAGCTCTCGCATCAAGTTCCACGAGTTTGTGATATATCCGAGCTGAGTCGGAAGTTAGACGATCCTGGTGGAGTTTCGACCAGGGGAATATCCAACAGGAATACAGCAACCCCATTAGACTCGCTGAGGTCACTCAGATTCCGCCCATTGTAGCATGGTCAGCTGCGATACTTCCATGATACTTCGGAGCGAAAATGATGCATCGTGATTTACGGGCTTTCCAGGCAGAAAATGGGCTGTATGGTACTGGCCTGCTTCCGAACCTCATTCGGATGGAGGAATAACTTGATGTAAATGAAACAACGTAGAATGACGGAGGGTTGATTGATGTCGAATAACAGAGTGAGTGTTACATCGGCATCCAAAATGATTAGCCAACGGGAAGTGGGTTGGACATTGAACCCAACACGTGCAATTCTTGGTTTCTGATCGCAACCGTTTGGCTGTCTCGGATGTTATCCCAACGTCTAGCCCGCTCTTATCTGCACCAAGCTCCCACCAATGTCGGCACTTGTCATGGATCTGGACAAGTCACCCACGCGACGCCATGTAATCAAAACGCGGGGAGGCAAAACGATGTGTTCATTCGTCGCCACGATCACAGCTCAATGCCACAGTCGAGAACGTCTCCATCGTCCTGCTCGAACGGGCATAACACCCGGGGTAAATCCCTCGATCAGCGCTGCTTCCTTGCAACCATTATCTTGACAGAGCGGGGAAATTATCTTGATAGATGCTTGTTTGAAGCTTGGACAAAATGAGGATAGGAAGTTGCATAACTGCAATCTATTCGCCCGACTCGGTAAGCGTGATCTACCAAACGTCGGGGTACTCAGCACCAAAGTCAAGAATTGCAATGTATATGCCATAAAAGGAAGGAAATTGGGCACGTTGATAAGATAGTGTAGCTTCGCTCTATCAGAAGACGATAAAGCCTACGACAAGGATATGGGCTATAGTTATGACGAGAATGGAAGGAGGTGAAGATAGTTGGATTGATAGCTGCTAGACGATAGACGCGGGATCAACAGGAGGATTTTCTAGTAAGAAGTCGAGAAGCATAAGTAGTTCACCGAAGTCCTCAGAATCATGAAGCTTACTCTTCGGCAGACACTTCAAACTTCTCATCTTTCTTAATCCTATTGAGGTATCGCGACTTTCAAGATGCGGCACTCAACTTCTCAACTCCTCTCAGTATCTCTTGGCCTCCTCTTAGGTTCAGGCGAAGCAGCATCAATACCACGCAAAGAAACATGCACCAAAACCAAGGTTGCAATTCTTGGTGCTGGTGTAGCTGGCATCACTGCCGCACAAACATTACACAATGCCTCAATCCACGACTTCATCATCCTGGAGCACAATGACTACATCGGAGGTCGTATGAAACATACCACTTTCGGAAAATCTTCCGATGGTAAACCTCTGACTGTCGAGCTCGGTGCGAATTGGATCGAAGGTCTGCAGAATCCCTCGGGTGAGATCAACCCAATTTGGCGCCTCGCTCAGAAGCACAAAGTGAAGAATACGTATTCCAATAGCAGTGCGATCATTACCTACGATGAGACTGGAGCTTCCGATTATACTGAGCTGATTGACCTCTTTGATGAGAAGTGGGAGATCGCTGAGCAGGAAGCTGGTTACATCTTCACTGAGAATCTTCAGGATACATCAACTCGCGCTGGTCTTAGTCTGGCGGGCTGGAAACCAAAGAGGGATATGAAGATGGCTGCTGTTGACTGGTGGGGCTGGGACTTCGAGACAGCGTATTCTCCAGAGGAAAGTGGCTTCGTGTATGGTGTCGCTGGAAACAATGCTACCTTCAAGCACTTCAGTGACGAGACGAACCTTGTCATCGATCAACGAGGCTACAACACTTGGCTCATTGGAGAAGCGGATGAGTTCCTCAAGAAGAATGATCCAAGGCTTCGTCTGAAGACGACTGTCAAGAATATTGAATATACCGCTAAGGGAGTCAAGATCGATACCAACGACGGTTGCATCGAAGCAGATTACGCCATCTGCACTTTCTCCGTCGGTGTCCTCCAGAACAACGCCGTTGATTTTAAGCCTACACTTCCCCGCTGGAAGAGGCAAGCCATTGAGCAGTTCCAGATGGGAACATACACCAAGATCTTCATGCAGTTTAATGAGACATTTTGGCCCGAGGATACACAGTACTTCCTCTACGCTGACCCAGAGCAACGCGGTTACTACCCCTTGTTTCAGTCACTGAGCACACCAGGCTTCCTTCCAGGATCGAATATCCTGTTTGGTACAGTTGTCCAACAGCAGGCTTACGAAGTTGAGCAACAATCCGACGAAAAGACCAAGAAGGAAATCATGGATGTGCTACGTTCCATGTTTCCGGATAAGCACATCCCCGAGCCCACTGCATTCATGTATCCCCGCTGGAGTATGGAAGAGTGAGTCACCCAGTCCCCCACGTTGCGATGTTTGCTAACTTTGAGAAACAGGTGGTCGTACGGATCATACAGTAACTGGCCCGTTGGTATGACCCTTGAGAAACACCAGAACCTCCGTGCCAACGTGGATCGACTGTGGTTTGCTGGCGAGGCTAATTCAGCCGAGTTCTTCGGGTACTTGCAGGGCGCTTACTTGGAAGGGCAGGAGATTGGTGAGAGAATTACGAGGATTTTGAAGGGTGAGGAGTCAGAGCAGTCACAGCAGATGAAGAGGTACAAGACGTTACGCGGTACGACGGAGCCTGAGGAGCACGATGCTGCCAACGGATGGTCGACTCCTCTTGATGATTAGGAGGACAGTGCAAAGAAAGAGTTAGTCTTTTGAATAGGTAATATCTGTTAATAAGTTCCTTGTGTCAGCTTTTGTGAGGTCGCACTTGGCCGGTCTGCTCAACCATTGTAGCCTTCAAGACTGATTGGATCTTAAAATTACTCGGCCTTTCGATGTTGCGCGTCACTTCCCCGCAAGTCCATGAGATCCTTCCAAATTGAAAATCGAGGACAGTCGTCTCATTAGTGCTCGACCGGAATTTGCTGCCTATTTTCTCGACCTCCTTCGGGACTCTGGCCTCAAAGCCCAAAGGTCGGGTGCAAATCAGTTGTTCCAAGGACTACGTGACATGATGAACCGACAGTATTGGAAACGAATCTGGATTAACCAAGAAACCGCCCTGGCGAAGGAGGTGGTTATCCTGTGTCGAGGCAAACCAGAAAGGCTCGGTTTAATTGAGATGGCGCTCAGATCTCTTGAATTCTGCAGCCATTGTTACTAATACATGTCCTCAGATGTAGCATCGGATCTCTTTTACACCAGAGCGCAAATTTCTACAAGATTACCACTGGTGACTCGGCGTTTGCATCAACAAGGACGAAGCATACCACTCTCACGACTACTATACCATGACTTCTCATTACCCCTACCGCAGTTAAATACAGCAATCGATCCAAGAGATATTATCTCCGCTCTCCTTGGGGCCATAACTGACAATGACAAGCTGGGTATTCAAGCAAACTACCATCTGTCAATAAGGGAGGTATTCACGGCCGCGACAAGGGCGATGTACAACTGTGATAACGACGGCCTCGACATAGATGTATGCACACCTAGTGACAGGCATCAGAGTGACCTACCGTCATGGGTGGTTGACTGGCGCAAAATCGGACCTGAAGGTTGCCAGACGTGGCCTATAAACCGTCACAGACGCTGGCCAGAATACAATGCAACAGGGGGAATGGACGTACCCACTCCGGTATTTATAGATGGTGATAATCACCACGGTATCCTTCGCCGATATGGGTATTTCGTGGATGCCATAACAGAGGTATGGCGATACCATGAGGAAAGCTATGATAGACTTACTCCAGAAGGGAGAGAAAAGGAGAAAATACTGCGACTGTCATCCGTCAGCGACTTTGTGCAGTTGCCGCAGACTTCTGGACCTGGCGAGGACTATGTATGGAGGACGCTTCAATCTTGTTACAATGATGTTTCGAAAGATACTCATCGCGAAATCAGTTCATTTATCCGCTCCATAATGCGACAGCAAGCTATATCCCAGGACAGATCAACCACATCACAGATAGCCTATCTGGACACATTGCCGCTACCAGTACCAGATTCGCTGACCTGGACCGCAACTGAAAAGCTTTCCAACGCGATTAATCAAGTCCAAGACTGTGTATTTATAATGGAGCGAGGTAGAACTCTGTTCAGGACACAGAAGGGAATGCTTAGTCTAGGTCACAAGTTTGTGCAGCCTGGGGATGTCGTGACACTTCTTTTGAGCGTTCACTCGCCTATTGTGCTTCACTCAAGTCGTGAAGGAGATTTCACCTTTGCGGGGGATGCGTATGTGGATAGAATCATGCTAGGAGAATTTCCTCCAAACGAACCCTGCTGAACAAGAATCCGTTATATACTAAGACAGACGCCGTAGATCTTGGCCTGAATGTCTCAATGTCTCGGTAAAAACAAGACAAGCAGAATTATGCGTTCCCAGTTACACATGAGACAATGGCAAGCAAGCGCCATGTGAGAAGAGAAACCACGTACAAATTCATGAGTTTTAACCACCGAAAAAGAGGTCTTGTCTGTGTTCAGGTCAAGGCAAAGACCCTGTTTCAAGTTGTCATTCGGAACCAGGGATTAGGCAATAAGCTGGCATTTGATGTCGGGCGAATTACAGACACTTAATATCTTCATCCGAACTCGCTTAATAACCTCTTGTTTCGGAGGGATAGTAACACCACCAGGTTAAAACAAAGAAATAATAGCATATAGATCCTCGGGCCTAGCAAAGAGCCAACAGAGGTCTATATATAAATACTATAATTGTCCCAACAGAGCGTCCAAGAAAACATAGCTTACCAGCATCGCATTTTGTCTTACCGTCACCTAAAATCTTTCGTTTATCAAAGCCAACCAAGCATCAAACTCTGCTCGAAGCCATGCAATTCCTCTCAGCTCTCATGCTTCTTGCTCCCGTGGTATCCGTGTGCGGAGACAACACATACCGTTGCAGAAACCCAGACACGTCTGATGCCGAAGATTATGCAGTGACCGCAAAAATCTGCAGCCGTACTGGAAATGATTATTGCTACTGCAACCACTTTGCGCAGTGGTTCTGCGACACAACTAGAGAAAACATCAACAAATTCAAAAGATCATACGAGGCCCAGAGCAAGAATTAATATTGGGTCAAGTATTAAGCAGAAACAAGGTTACAGTTACGGCGAAGTCCTTTTCTAAAAGCTGGCTCTTGGGTTTTGGATCGGTCATTACTTCTTTCGAAATGTCTTATGGGTCTTCAATGGTTATCCTTCAGGTTGACTGCTCTTCAAGTGAGCACGGGAGGTTGTCTCAGCTGCTTATTCCCGAACCACACTTTCTTTTAGGTCAACTATTGATTTCATATTGAGTTGCCACCTGCACATAAATGCCCTTCATTTTGGCTTCTGCCTACTCTGGATACATTCTTTCCCTGACTACAACTCCACATACTGCCGTTTGTCCAGGTCTCTCAAAGGTGAGACACAGTTCTTGGTCAGGCTTTTCTTCGGCAGACCACTAAGGTTCAATGCAGGTACAGGTCGAAAACGGCGTAGACAACCATAAACAGAAGCTTAATCGCAAGCCACCGATCATCTCTATTGGCCAAGGGCGTAAGCTGCTTTTGTCTTGGATGCTCGGGATGTCTCACATCCATCACGCTAAACATGTCAAGATCTTTGGGTCAGGTTGTACATGGTTCATGGTAGGAATTGATCAACTTCATCTTATCCACTTCTTGTTTACGAGATGAATACTGATGACTTTTGTCGAGAAGGATTGCCTGGATAGGATATGAGTCCATTGAGGCCACAGAATCTAAAGTGAAACAACGATCAATACCGTTGCCGCAAAAGTAATGAGGAGTCTAGGCCCATATCATCAGCCATGGACACGAGTAGAGCTTGCCAGTAGCACGAGACTCCATCTAACCACGTGTAATGTTCTTGTTTTGATGAACGGTCGAGATCTCCTCCGAAGCAGCTCCTCCGATTGATGGCGGGCGCACGGGTTGTTTGGAATGTTATGGCGTTAGCTATTGGGTCATATGCGCTCTATACAAGCCACGACCTACTTTGACTTTCTTCGGCATATGCTGAAAGAGCAACAACACGGATTTGGCGTCATATCAAAATGATTCTACTACAATTAAGCTATAGCGCGTGTCGATCGAGACCGTTCTTTAGTGTATCACGTTTCTCGGCTTGGGACCTTTGGCATTACCCGTGATGACGCTTTGGCAGATTCCCAGGTAAGAATGGATTTCGGGTTCCTTTATGTGCCAGGGTGTCTTTCCCGTTGTTCACATGCCTCTTTACCAAATCTTCGTACGCTGTTGACTGCCCTGGCTTTTCGCGACTGAACGTTATGATGTTACCCCATCGTGATAAATGGGATGCTCATTACTCAACGATTGATGAAACAGTATATATTGGAAGAGATGTCTTTGTTGTTGTAAGACTTACCTGAAGCTCCCTCTCGAGACTTTTATGTGCTGATCTTTTACTCAGGTTGCCTCGACATTAGCGCTTTACAACTCTATCGAACTGCTCACCCTCATCTCTCTGACCTTCAAAAAACGATCTGGACTTTACTTCTGGAGTATCCTCATCGCCTCATTCGGTATCATCCCATACTGTCTGGGATGGCTCATTGTCTACTTCGACCTTACGCACGATTACGTTGGCATGATCATTGAGACTGTTGGCTGGGTCCTCGTTATCAGCGGCCAATCTGTTGTACTGTACTCTCGTCTGCACCTTATCGTCACTGACGTCAAGATTCTTCGAGCCGTTCTCATCATGATCATTATCAACGGTCTCGTTTGGGTAAGTCATGGAATTGAGTACCATGGTTCCCAGCTAACCGCGGCTTAGCATTCGACGATGACTGTATTACTGTTCGGATCAGAGTACAGCCCAAGAGATAACAGACGGGGCTTCAATAATGTCTTCAACATCGCAGAAAAGATCTCGATGTCCATCTTTTATTTGCAGGAACTCATCATCTCCGGTCTATACATCTGGAAGTCAATGGAGATTCTCAAGACAGCTTTCGGCAACACCCGAAGTATGCTATACAAGCTATTCACGATCAACTTCGTCATTATCTTAATGGACATCGCTCTACTTACTATTGAATTCCACGATCTTTATGTCTGGGAGCAAGGTATGAAGCTGGTCACCTACTCGATCAAACTCAAGCTGGAATTTGCCGTTCTTAGCGAACTCATTGAGTTCGTCCGAAATCGCAGCGGAACCCGATCGAGGCCGACAAAGAACAATGAGAATCAAAGCACCTTCGTACCATTATCGTCTATGCATAAGGGAAACACAAAGGGTATCGCTACGAGTACGAGGGACTTTATCCACGCTGGCAATTCTCAGACGAACACAACTATTGCGGCTTCAAATCCGATACCGGCGGCCCCAACGAACGACAGTATACATGTTTTGAGAGAGGTCAACGTGGAGAGTTTGTCTGCTTATCCAGGGAACAACCAAAGCACTGATGAATTATGGGGCTGTGTGCCTGAAGAACCTGGGAAGGCAATGGTTGGCAGGGCGCTATGAAAAAATCCATATAGCAATTTTCGCATGTTCCATTATATTTGAACCTAGCGAGTCTCTATGTCCTTCTCGCATGTTCCAACCCTTCGTTGCTTAGATTATAGCCTCATGCCTTTATTTCTTGACCTAAATTCGCCGACCTCGTATTTGCCAACGATAAGTCGAGGTTTACTGCAGTCCCTCGCTTCCTGAACTAAGCAGCTCCAGTCAATTCATTTCTCGGCAAGGCCTGCATATACTGGATGAATCATCATATCAAATTGGGACACCTTGCACGACCTCAGATAATGTTGTCTTCTCAGTCTGAAACTTGTCATACCTTGTTGGCCATAACCCCTCAACAGAATTTTCATTTCGCCTCAAACTGACTCACCTGTCATCACTCAGTATGGATCCCGCTTCACTGGTAATTGAGATTGCCTCCCTATCTGTGCAGCTAAAACAGATGATAACCACCATCAACGAGCTGGTCGCCGCTTACATGTCAGCCGCAACGGAACTAGATGACCTCTGTCTCAAACTTGACGATATTGAGACTATCTGCTGCTCCTTGGAAATTGTTCTTTCAGATGTTGGAACACAAAGATTCAAAACTACAGACGCGCTCTCTTCATGAAAGACTCAAGAGGCAGAAAATTCCCATTCTGGACCCTCTCCATCCAGGGCGAATGCCCTGTTAAGGAGCTGTTAACGGAGCATCAGCACTTTGCGATCCCGCTTACATATTACCAAGGAGGGTCGACACAAGCCTATATTGCACAGCATGAAACTTGGAAGGAACATCTGACCTTGGGGGTTCCGGACGGATCTGATAGATATCGAAATGGATGGCCGTTTTGGCTTCCTCTTGGCTATTATAATGATTATAGTGTGGAAGAAGTGGAGTGGGTGGATAGGGAATTGCAATTAACCTGGAATTAGCATACAAGTCATTTTTCGCGGTATACAAGTCTAGAAAATATTGATTTCAACAAATGTGCAATAGCGTACATACCTCTCTGGACTTCTGAAGACTTGAGACCTTACATCGGGGTGAGAAAATAAACTAGTCAAAGAGCAAGCTAAGTTTATCATAAAATATCCTTAGATACCCTGATACCTATCTAAGCCTTTTTATCATTTAGGACTTTAGTCTTAGATACCCTAGAGATGCGGCTCCATCATGGACCCATATATGCCGAGAGAGTATTGTGATTGGCAGCTGACGACGTGTCTCCTGAGCTAGCGGTGCTGACGTCGTCATCCTTGACACCAGAAATCTCATCGATGTCCAATCGATTGCATCCCCTAGACCCGAAATGTCCTTTCAGCGGCCCAAAGAATGGCCACGAAACGTGTCCTTCGGGGCAGTCACACACCAGAAGATGAACCCAGCATCATACCGTCACTCCTCCAGATACAAAAATGCAGAATCCCGCAGCAAAAGATGATATGGATCGTCGAAAATCTCGAATGTCTCGGCCGACGACAATCCAAGAAGAGAAAACATACCGAAGATGAGGAAGAAAAGCCCGAGACGCCTTATTGGTTCCGAAAAACTGTCAACGGATTCACAGACAGTAATTTTGTGGCACTTTCGTACACCTGGGACGCTTCCGAGCATGAGACGCAGAACCCCAGGAAAGAGGGCCATAAAATCGAGACAAGAGATGGGCAAGAAGCTTGGCGCTCTTCAGTACGGAATTCGGTGCTTGAACGGATTACGAAGTACATGCAATGTCATGACGTGCCGCTTCTGTGGATTGATCGGCATAGCATACCACAGAAGAAATGCAAGCAAGCAGCGTGTACACACACTGAGTGCCGACAGAAGAGACATGCCCTTGATGCAATGGATCGCGTTTACTCACTGAGCGATCACCCTGTCGCGTTACTCGGTCGCCCGATCCAAGACGAGGATGAGATGAGGACGCTGTCTTCGATACTCAAAGGCACCCTTGTCAAATACCACGAGGGCGGATTTGCGCTGTCCAAAGGTGCTGAGTATAGCCAAGCTCATAAAATGCTATGCCTGATATACGAAATCACTCGCGATAAATGGTGGACAAGAGCATGGACGTTCCAGGAGAACTACCGAGCTGGTCTCAAGATGACGCTTCTTATCCATCACAGCGCCGATTTTGAAGAGACAAAACGGTCAATACTCAGTGGCAAGAAACCGATGTTTGGTGTTGTACCCGGTGAGCTGAGTGTCCAGTCAGCCAGGTTCTCTGAAAGCGCTACCAAATTTTGTCTGGGCTTTCGCCGACATCACTTTGTGACGAGTGAGGATGAGGAGATGATTGACCATATACTTGCGACGGCTGGGAAGTACACCATATTGCTGTCACCTTCAAGCTCCATGTCTGGGACGATTGTTTCCGACGTTCGGAAACGAGGCGTCACGGAGCCCTGGGATTGTCTGGCCATCATAGCCAATTGCTGCCAATACGCGACGCGTCTGAACAGCACGCGTCTTCAAGATAGTGGCACAAGCCTAGATCTCTCAATATTGGCGCTTTGTCTTGTAAATGGCGAAATACTCAAGAACGATGAGCCGCCTCTATCGGAACATGAGCCTCTGATTGAACAGATTAACGGTCTCTTCTTTGACGACTTCCGAGCTCCTGAGGGCACCAAAAGGTTGACATTCAACAAGAGCTGTCGTTTCGTCGACGTGACTTTCACCAAGACCGGCATCGTGACAAGAGGCCATCTCTGGAAGCTGGATGAAACTCTCAGAGCGCCTCGGTCATCACCGCGCTTATCACAGCCAAGCCAGAAAGGCGAACAGCAACTATCGGACTACGAGCGCACCCGGCTGAGACAACTTGTTGAACTCGTCAAGGCGAAGAAAGGCCGGAAGGATGCAGAGATGGTAGATGATATGAAGGACTTCCTCGAAGAAGATGCCTTTGTTGTAGATGAGGACGAGTCTTTCAGTCTACGGTATCGAAGGCTTATGGCGAAGGGAGTAGTCAGAGCCATGGACGCAGATCAACCGTTAACGCTGGGCTATTTATGCGACTCCTCCGGAGAGGCTACAACAGTCCGGGCGATATTCATTCGCAGTCGAACTTTTGATGAACCAGAAGAGCTTTTTAGCCAGCAGGTGGATGATTTTACGCATATCTTCACATCGCTATGGTCGGAAGACCAGCCAGATGAGGAGTATCTTGCAAACGACCTTGATCACCACGTATCTCTTGGAGTTCGGCTATCAGATGATGAACACAACGGATCATTGCGTTTATATACTAAGGAGTGGGTGCTTGGTTTGTGCTTCTTTGTCAGTGCTCCTACTTACGAGGTTGTGTTTCCGTGGCCTCGACCATTATCGCGGTAGTAGGAGGACTTGAATGGCAACATGTCATAGCACTGTAACATTAGGGACGAAAATGTGATTTTTGGGAGGAGAAGAATTTATCGGATCACAGGAAACCATATTAGTGGCGTTCATAAAATCCATTGTATTTACTCAGCAGTCCGTTACACCTCGTCAGAAGGAAGGGTGGCTTTGGCTTCGCTATCCAGCCAAGCGATCAAAATCTTACAGCACATAGCGGAAATGAGGGTTCTGCACAGTACTGTTAGTATGTTATCAGAACCAGTTCGGATTCTGGATCTTACCTCGAAATCTGTCAAGTCAGCTCCATCCACTACGGAAGGATCCTCGTTATTCGTCCCCACAGCCGCAGCGGCGGCGTCTCGTCGTGCATTTCGCCTGGACAAGAGTACTCGAAGCATAATTGCAACGATCATCTGAGCAACCGAGCAGCTGAGAATAGTGATGCATCCACTGGGGTAAAGAGGAGCCTCCGAGCCCAAGAAAGCGTGGGGACCGATGACGTTGCCGACGCAGTATGCAATGAAGACCATCGCTGAAGCAGTGATACGCTTGGTATAGCCACCGAGGTTACTAGCGGGCATTTGCATCGCGAGTACCAGAGAGCAAACAAAGGCACCGATGATTCAGTCCGAAGGACTTTTATTACGACGATAACTTCTTACCACGATAACTTGAATTGAAAAGCTCCACTCAACGGGGACTGGTCAGATCCGTCTCCACTCAACGTGGATTGGTCAGATGCGTCTCCACTGGACGTGG
>NJCR01002150.1:1729-18152 GCA_002234235.1 Fusarium hostae | reverse complement strand
GGAAAAACAGGCTCAAAGAAGGCGACTGGTTCAGCTGATAGTGAACCAACCGGGCATACCACTGATCCCAGTTATAACAAGACCCCGACACCAGGAAAAACAGGCTCAAAGAAGGCCACTGGTTCAGCTGGTAGTGAGCCAACCGGGCATACCACTGATACCACTCGTAACAAGACCCCGACACCAGGAAAAACAGGCTCAAAGAAGGCCGCTGGTCCAGCTGGCAGTGAGCCAACCGGGGCAGCTACCGATGTCACTAGTCAGAGTGCCGGCCCTACCACCCAAACATCGGCAGAGACACCCTCTCCTACAGCGGAGCTGTGGACTTGTTGGACGTCGAAGGACCGTACCTTATTAGATAACACCTCCAAAAAGACAAGGATGACAGCAGTCAACGAATTCTGTCGGAAATTCAAGGAAAAGCCACTTACACCCAAGAATCGCAGTAGCGATGTGAAACAGAAAGATTTAGCTCTGGTTGCCTACCTAAGTTCAACATGTCATATCGATAAGTTTGAAGTCGATGAGATAGCATGTCTCAAATATTTTGAAGTAATCGAAAAGAAATGTTCTGACCGTGGAGGCTCGTTTCAAGACAGCTGTGCTCTTGTCTGGATTGCAAAGCCTTCATAGCCAGCTTTTTGAAACCATAAGAATATCATAGATTGCCTGTTACATAGCGGTGTACATTATATATGGGGCTGGCCTGACTATGAATCTTTTAGTTTTAAACAAGGCATGATTTAAGTTTGGCTGCTAGTTTAGCTATGGTTGTAGGTTATGTTTATCACGTAGAAATAAGACTCTTTCTCGATGAGAACATGTGTAGGAAGCCCAGTACGAGCGTTCTTCCAGGTTTTTATCTCAAATGACGAAGTTGTTTGCCTTGCACTCAAACTAACATAATGTTTAACTGAATTATTCTCTCTAATACGAAAATGATTCGTTGGGGATGCATGCTTCTTAAATATCAGTCTAGATAGGATCCAAGTAATAAATACCGCCCCAAGGTTAGCAGCCGTTCTCCACTATCGGGTAGTTTATCTTGAACCATGAATAGGCTGCTGGCAAGACATTCAGCTAAGTTCAGTTTACTTTCTACTGTACACTTCTGCTTCCCATTCTTCGTTTCCCAACCTACAATACTAAATCTTGAGCGGTTCAAAGATAACTGAATCTGAAGTTTACTGTACCGGTCATTTGCAGGGCGAATGCTAACCCTCATGCAGAAGGACAGCCAATAACAAGCATACTGGCCAGCTCCATTGTTGGAGGTTGATTGTTAACACCATGATGGCATCTGCTCAGCCAATCTGTGACAATATTCTGGTGTGAATATTTGGCAGCCACTCAGCATCAATGGTTTTGCCAAGAAAGAAACGTTAGAGATTGCATATGTACTTGGCCCATAATGTCGACCTTCCAGGGCGAAAAGAGCCCTTTTCACTAACTCATTAACGTTCAGTAACGACAAGCCATTGGATACTATCACTGCATCCATTGGTCTCTCCGGAGAACGGACTCATCAAGCAGAAGATTAGGTGCAACCTTGCAGAATACATGTGGTCAAGGGCGACTACTCCCGCGTTGTCCGGGGTGGGCTGTTTTAACGGTAGTTTCGATGTCCGAAGACGAGCGTTGGGTCATGATGCATGTACTAGGAGAAAACCTTGTCTTTTTCTCTTGGATCTCCGGGACAATCAGGTTTCACAATTGTATCAGATCACATCCAGATTCCTGCTAACCTGGTTGATTGACTTGACACATAAAGAAGGCAGCACCAATCCCGGGAAATGGATATGTCACTCACAAATCCTGTTGCCTTCCCTACTTCCTTCTCTTCTTTTCTCTTCATCCTCAAGTACGCCCGTTCAGGGTTCTGTACTTAATCTATCTCTCGTCACATACCTCTACGTGTTTAGCCAAAACTCCTTCTGCCTAGATCAAGTGCCGGCGACATGGTAAAACAAATCTCTGATGGGCATCTTGTCATATTGGATGCCCCCTGGCAATGGATATGTCACAGATGCAATGTTGCCTACAGGTTTGCCGTCACCAACCGCTGTTTGGGGGATGGGCATCGATTTTGCCTCAATAGTAAAGTATCCGGCGCTGCCTGCCAAGATTTAATTGACATTCGATACCTCTCAATCGGCCAACGAATACGGCCAACACATTGTTGGAACGAATGTCGTTATCCTTTGCATTGCAGAGAACAAAAAGATTGCAAGAGGTTATGGGTTTCGTTTGGTGAAGAAGGGGAAATGATTAATGGAAATACGTCTTCTGGGGGGAGGAAAGGCTAAGGTCAAGTTTGAGGTACAAGGGCGCTCGA
This sequence comes from Fusarium hostae, assembly GCA_002234235.1. Taxonomy (NCBI): domain Eukaryota; kingdom Fungi; phylum Ascomycota; class Sordariomycetes; order Hypocreales; family Nectriaceae; genus Fusarium; species Fusarium hostae. Next base: position 15,817 of record NJCR01002150.1, on the reverse strand, counting down.
TCCAAGAGAGTTTATTCAGTTAGTATGGTAGAATGAAAAAGCTCTGTTACTAATCACTGTTTGTGGCGGAAAGGAGGTACTCGCCAACGGAATTAGTCCGCATCCAATTCAAGATCGGAATCCAGACACATTGAGGCTAGCAAAACTGTGGACCCGCTCCTAAGATTAAAAGGTCGGCTAACAGAGCTGCCCCGTAACTGGACTGGGGTTCGTCCCTTGATAGGATAAGCGTCTTTACGCTAAGCTGATTCAGGCAATATTATGGATTCATCTGTGAACTCATCTGTGAACTCATCTGTGAACTCATCTGTGAACTCATCTGTGAACTCATCTGCGAACTCATCTGTGAACTCGTATGTGAACTCGTATGTGAACTCGTATGTGAGCTTGATGCTGAAGTACACCTTCGCGCATCATCCTTGGAGCCAACCATCAAGCTTGGTCCTGTTAAAGGGTTGCTAGATCACCCATGCGACAGACATATAATGACGACGATGTAGATGTAATGACTAAATAACTCCAACGAATTAAGACTCTCCAAAGCATGTCAGCGGACTCGACTTGATTTCACTTCCCTCATTATGTGCTCAACACCTTCATCGATTCAAGCCTATGAACCAGCCACAAATAATGTCAGGTTCAAAGAGATTGATGAAAACTATAAGCTGAACGGACGCCAATGTGGTATTTGTGGCCATTGGAAAATAAACTTGAATAGGCATGTTTTGACGCAGCATAGTGGATCCATGCAAGCCCTGGTACGGATGAATTCAATCTCCCGCGCATAAAGTGTTTGCTGCTGACCAATAAGAAAGCTCTCAAATGGCGAAGCCACTCGTGATAAGCGCAGGTACATACTGCAGCGCCTTAAAAACGAGAGGCTGAAAGCAAGTTTTCCACCAGAGCTGCTTGCTCTTGTCCGCCAGATGAGAGAGTCGCAGCCCGCAAAGGTTCGTTATTTCGGTGGTCGATTTCTACGCGGGCCACTAGGGGGCAAAGAGGTGTCTGGTATGCCGCAGTTTTTTGAAAAGTCGTCCGGCAGGCTGAAATACTGTTATATGGACCTCATCGACCCTTCAAAAATCAGTTCCAGCAGCCGACACATAGCGAAGAGAACATGCAACATGTCACCTGCGCAACCGTTCCCCAACAAGTCATGGTTTAGAGGCTCTGATTTTCAAGTCACGACCTCGATATCGACTAATGTTTGGACGCCGGACAAGTACCCAAACTGGAAGGGGCCTCCTGGATTCCTTGTCGGTCAAGATCCGACCTGGATTCCCGGACACCTCCGCCAGTGTGCCTTTTGCACAACAAGATCGGTGTGCAATTGCATACATAAACAAGTCCGCCAGGAGAAACCATCTATTGTGGATACAGTAAACATGGGCGAGGGAGCTTGGGCAACAACTGACTACAAGCGTGGCGAGTTTTTGGGGGAGTTGGTGGGTGAACTAGCGCCTATTGACTATTATACTGATGGCTGGGCAGCCGACCTGTCCCGCGACGACCTTTCGCCGGGCGGCAAGGAAGTCACATGGTGTCAGGTATATCCCCGCTACATGGGGAACTGGGTGCGCAAAGTCAACCATTCTTGCGAGTCCAATTGCAAATTTGAATCGTGGAACATCTCAGGAAGGTGGCGTGTGATGCTGCGAGCAACTCGTCAAATCAAGCGCAACAGTTGGATTCTTGTCAACTATGGAGAGGAATATTGGGCGGAAAATCATGCATGTCTTTGTGGCAGCCGTTACTGTATTAGCAATCAGGATGCGGGAATAAGAAGAGCCGGACCATCTCAGGAGGGAACGCCCGGGCCAGATGACGGGATATCGTCTTGTTAATAGAGGAAAGTAATGATGTCCCCGTAGCATATAGCGGATGTGAAAGTGTGGAGTACAGAGTAGGAGAAGTAAAGTAATATTGTTGAAAGTGAGACACGATTCCTTACCTCCCAGGAGTCGACGCCGGGCCATGAATCACTCAACTTCTCTGCGTAAGATGAGAGGTGTCAGGAATACCACCAGTCACGACAGACGGGCCCTGAATATTGAAGCATCATTTCCCTTATCTGAAGCCGACGGCTAGCTGTAAAATTGGCTCCTTCAGCAAGTTATACCTAGAAAATTCGATCTCTCTTAATCGTCATTTCATGCTCACTTCAGTGTAAATAGCTACTCATTACTAGAGGTTAATATTTATAGTCTTACCTGATTTAAAAAGACTGTTTGCTATGGAGTAGGTCTCTGTTAAAAACAAAGCTGGATACTATCCTACAGGCTGTTCAGTCTTAACTTTGGTACTAAGCCAAGTAGGTTCTTTTCAGCGTCTTAGTTGGCGGATGCCAAAGCATATAGTGGGTTGAAGCCTTTAGGCGAGGACACTGGAGCCTGATTAAATGCCTAGAAATAGCGTTGCTCCTATATTTCGTATGCTTTCTTTCTTTGCCACTTTTTGGTAAGAGTTTGGAAGCTCGCCGAGCTCAGAGTGAATTGAGCTACGGTAACTTTCAGCCCTTACTGATATTAGTCCGGGCGGCGTCGCGCCTTCGAGGAGTAGTGGGGGGCCAATACGTTTGAATCCATATTCAAGTACACGCTCTCTAATTAGCCCAATTGTGAGTGTGTTACTAGTGTAGTAATGTCTTGATAAGGAGTAATGACTGCTTAATTAAGCTAGATTTATGCTCAATGAAGCTAGGACACTGTCCACGAGAACTACATCACCCGAACTACCAGTAGGACCTCAGTCTGGATTCAGACTTATTGCATCTCACTGTAATACTTCATTAGCTAACAGTTTTCCTGCTTACGCCATCATAGCAAATGTCGGGGAGAACATTAGCCTGTACGTGATAATTGGAATCGAAATAGCTCGTTTCGCAATAAGTAACCGCCTCGTGTCGGATCGTCAGAGAGGGCTAGAATTAGATTTCGTCTCCTCCAAGTGCTTCAGAGCCAAGCTGCTTCTTCATGTTTTGCATGAAAGTGTTGTATTCATCATCATGAGCCCGCCCCTTCATTCGCGATTTCTAGGTCGAGGCAAACAAGAGAAGATAATGAACACCGCACCAAGACATGATTAGTCAGTCGATTGTCAATGTTATGCGGCTATGTATGCGGGGCTATTTAATGCCGAAACTAAGCATATTAAAGAAGGATAAAGAAACTCTTCAAGCTCGCCGCTAGTTCCGATTTCATTGCTTTATATTATGTACATAGTTTAATCTTCGGAGCATCCTTTTTCCATGCAGTGTCAAACTATCACAAGACTCGCTGCCTCTTCTGATGTAATAAAGTCCTCCTTATCTACCCAGGCTGGATGGGGTAGTGGCTTGATCCCGGCCGCTGCTAGGAGCTTTCTCGTGTCGACCAGCATCTGTTGAAGAAAGTCGGGAACGCCGAAATTCAAAACGTAGGATAAGGATAGTATGAAGAATATCCATCCCATGCACCAAAGCGCACTTAAGAAGATAGACATGACACGGCAGTGCTTGGCGAGGCTCATGGATCCGTCCTCTTCAAGTAAGATCGACCAGTCCCAAGCAGTGAAAGCCACGTGTATGGACATAATCGTGAGAGCCACGGCAAGCAGGCCAACAGAGCAGACGACAAGTCCGCTCACGAAAAATGGCAGCTCTTTCCTGATGCTGTAAAAGGGCAAGATACCCCACAGGACGACAAGAAAGAAGATTGTGTTGAGTACGAAGCACAGAAGGGCCTCTTGAGAGCCAGGCAAGAACGTATCAAGAAGAGATGGCGACAGCCGCTGGCCGATGAACCACGCGAAGTAGCCTGATGCGCCTTGAATACCAAGAAAGATACTCGATAGTGCCGCTATCCCGAGGACGAGGGCAATGCTGCGAAGTGTATATTCAACAAGAATGTTTCGTTTCATGGTGACTAAAGTTTCCTGCACACCTGTATGTTACAGGATATAGAAAATTGTCGAGGCTGCTGGATTATCGATGGGAATAGGTTATTATCAAGTGTCTTAAGACGTATATACGGCCCTTTGCCAAAGTACTGGCTTCAGTGAAGGAAGATGATATCTTGATTGGCAACGCTTGTATTAGCGCAATGCACGAATAGAGGACTATAAAGGCGCCAAGTCTGACAGGGGCCTTGGTGCTATCTAGGCGTTATGTTCATGACAAAGAACCCGTTATGTGCATTTCACGCTGAAGGTCTCCCTACTTGCCCTGTCTGGTTACTTGTATCAGAAGGTGGAGCTATGTTAACTCATTTCCCGTACCTAATGGCTTTTCATGGAAAGGGACGAAAAACGAAATGAAAAGAAGAAAAAAAGAAGGAAAAGGAAACAAATGTGAAATTTTGAAAGATAGAATAAAGAGTATCTAGACCCTTATCAGTCTTAGTACTGCCTTATTAAGGGTAGTAGTCCTTATGGGCTATGACTAGCTATAAGATAGGCGGTTTCAGCGTTGATGAAATGTCATCTTTCCACACTACACAAGAAGCTGATACTTTCTTTGCCTCTGAGGAAGATGCTAGTTATCTAGAGTATCACAGGATCAAGCCCTACCCCTAATTTTCCAACACATCCTCATAGATTCCACATAACCGACCGGCCATTTCCACACAGCTGGCGAATCTGAGGTTCAGTTTAAAAGTGGAAATTACAGGAATTATTGTTGAGGAGTCTGTCTCTTTAAGGTCGGTATAACCGGCCACAGTGAGGTGCCCATAAGCTTTTCACGCGGTGTTGTGGATCTATCTGGCAACTTGCGCATTTGGGGATCATGTGCCCGTTTTTGAGCCGGACGTGGCTCACACAAGCCCCGAGCCTCATTACAACGGATCTTAAGAGCGAAGGATCAGCATACGGTTGGGGATTCTAAGCTGACACTGTAAAAGTTGCTCACCTTTCTCTCATGACAATGCTCGCATTCGATTGGGGCACACCTTCTAAGCGCTTTCACGCGAGGGAGGCGTTGGTGGAACGAAGGTCGACGGGGATGCGAAAACTCTTGCCAACGCTGTCCTGGCATTGTAGGCAAAAGTGGCTCGATGGGCCTTGGCGGCGGCGGCAGCGGCGGCGGCAGGGTATTGTAAGGAGAGTAGTGTCTGCCGTGACCTTCGACTTGGGTGTTCATCTTTTCTGCGAATTATTACAGCATCTGGCTGCGTTAGGATGTGGTTCAATGTAGATGGTAGGAAAGAGGCTCACAAGCTATTTTCCCCAACCTAATGGCAATACTATCGAGTGGGGCGTATTCACGGTCAACTCAAGGAGGATAAACTTATTTTGTTACAAGTACAAAGTTGTTTTTGCTCCAAGACAACGACGACGACGATTATATAGTTAGAGGCATGTTTCTGCGTTTCACAGTTATACTGGTCTCTGACGCTCCTTTTTGCAGTTAATCCCCTTTGGGACGACCTTGGCACAAAACTTTCTGCCAACGCTGAGGAGATGGGCGTACGCATGACCATAACCGTACCCTAGCATGATCCACTATTTCACATAAAGTTCACATAATAGCTCATGGAGCTCACAGATTAGTGGGTCGAGCTCACATTGATTAGCCTCAAATAAATTTCTGCCGCAGTTGGGGGTCAAAAGAAAGTCGCAGGTGTGCAGGTAAGTCTAATGCTTGGAAGCTAGCCAGGGGAAATGCTTTTCCCTCCCATTGTATCCACAACGCAATCTTCGAGAGGTTTTGTGTAATACTCTTAGCGACATACGATTTATTGATGTTGAATGAAGATAATGTGGATCTTCTGGGGAAGGGGCTGCCCACGTGGTGTCGTGGGAAGCAATCTAGGCTGCATTCCAAAGAACGTTGATGGAATGGTAACGGCGGGAGCCAGCATATGGCCTATACTCAGTTCTGCCAGTGAAGAGACGCAGTCCTCCATCATAGTTATAGGAAATGTTAACATTAGTCCTGATTTGCAACTTTCGACGGCTGAATCTGTCGCCTATCGCTTTACGTAAGCCTAGACCTGTGAGATGGTCTATCTGGTAAACCTTAAAAAATACCTTGGTAGGGTACACCAAGGCTATATATGTAAAGCAAAGAAGGGAAGGAAGGAAAAAAAACCGGGAATCTTCCTACGCTCCAGGCATCAGCTACGACACGTTAATAGTTCAATTCTCTTAGGCTCTATATAATGAACCTATATAACCTTGCATTTGCTATTGCTTGGGATACCGAAAGTTGTCTTGTGACTTGATTATTCTAAACGCGCGAAACTATTATACAAGTAAACGTCCCAAAGTTGTGACTCCTCCCGTCTGGTCCGCCTTTGTCTCAAGCCGATGGCAGGAGTCGCATCGGTCAAACAGCCACAACTAGGTACTATGTTGTGAATTCCATGTTGATCTCTTGAGAGATGTTAATGATTCTGCAACCCGTAGATATCACCCAGGATCTCGACTGCACGCTGGGCATTTCGCGAGCTTTTTGAGGCTCTCGACGATGGGTCTTGCCTTGATGGTAGAATTTGTTTAATGACATCATGCTTGGCTCGCAAATCACTCAGTACATTCGGAAGAGTAGACGTTGATTTCAAGTCCCTCCATTTGTACCCCTTGCGAATGTCGTCCCATTGTTTGCCTTTCAACCTTTCATTGATGATATATTGTTTCTTCGGCGATAGACGACTGAGGATATCTTCCAATGAGTCATTTCTCGCGGCCGATGGGCCATTGCGCATGTCTGGCTGAGCAGCATTCTGCGGTTCAGCTGTGAATTTAGTATACTGCTTTGAAGTGCGAACACCCGAGGAAAATCGTTGGTTTTGTGCGAGCGATGGTGTAGTTCGAGCGCTTGCTTGATTGGGTTCGGGAGGAGACGGATAAGTGGTCCTCATGTTCGACCACGGGTCACCCTTGGCATCAGAAGAACCTGGATAGCCACTAGGGGCGGATGGCTGGCAAAATGTGTTCTGCGTGGACATGGCCAGGGTTGTTTCCGGAATTGACTGATCAACGGAGCCATAGTTGGTTGGATAGCGCAGAGGGTGTGAGAACAAACACTGTTCGCCGCCTGGACATATTGGATAACCGTAAGGACAGGCATTTAGGGTAGGCTCCCGTACCCAATCGTGGCGAGGATATCCGGAGGTGCTGTTTTCAATGGGAAGGGTAGAGCTACTCAGATCAGGCCCGAACACAATCTGCGCTACGTCCTGAGATGGAAGCGCTGGAACGTTGGCAACAAAACCCGAGTGCGGTAGAAGAACTGGGCCCGATGGCTCGAAAGTTTCAGCAAAGCTGAGGTGTGGATGTATGAATGCCCCGTGCCGTTGTGACAAATCATAGGTCATCTCAAAAAGCCGGGTGAATGAGCCACGATGTGAACGTGATGAAAGTTGTTAAAAAGAAACGGGGGAAAAGGCGGGAAAAGGAGACTTGTGACGACTGTGACAACTTTGCTTCTCATTCATATCTGGTGCTATCCATCTTCTTATAATATTTCACACATTCATTACCTGCCTGTGAGCCATACCGTCGGGACGTCTGCTTCTCGTTGTGTTGGTTCAGAATGCAATGCTCAATATCAATCACCAACAGGCTTTACTACTGCCTTCTATCATGGATATTGAGCCCCTGTCTGACACTACTGAGTCACAAACATTGTCCTCATTGTGAGTATGGTGACTCCACTTACTCAGGTCAAAATTAACAAGGTCAGGCCAATCCATTACCCTTCAAGGCAAGTGTCCGAGCATCAAGGAGCGATCTCCGTCGACAATTCGATCATGGGCCTCCCTTGGTGGTGTACAGGGAACTTTTCATTTTACCAGGCTCCCAGGCGGAGCAGGGGAACTGCAGCCGGAAACTTGATGAAGCCGATTGGGAAGGGTGAATAAACTTGAGAGAGTTGCTGTGACCGTATGGTTCTTTACTCTGAAAGTGATAACTTGAGCTCCCTTGGTAGACGACTCGATTGATCAGAATTTTGTTTGTATCGGCCGCCTCTCGTTATAGTAACGAGGTCGGTATGATAACACTGGGTAGTTCACATGACATGAATGTGACGCGGAAATGCTGGGAATTACGCAATGAGCGATTCCCGGCAGCTTGGGCCCTAATTTTTAGCGCTGTGAGCTCGGGGTGGGGAATGACAGGGATTATAATCCGTCTGTGAAGCATTGACGTTTCTAACTTGGGTCTAGCCATCGCGCGGAACCGAAACACGAGGTCATGTAGATTGACTAGCCCTTTTTAGTGAGACAAACCCTGCCTCGATAATCAAGACTGCTCACGTCGCTCGGCTTCTTGCTTCTGTCATTTCCAAGCTTAACAGCTCTCCACACGCATGATTACAGACCCACTGCCGATGAGAGTGAGAAGTCTGGATATTGAAATGAGAGATCGTGGGGTTGCGGTGCCAGATTAGACGAGTGACTATAGGTTCAAGGCATCGATAGCGGAAGACCCCGCAGCTTCGACGAATTAGAAATGACTATCCAACATACCACGTCTCGCGACCAGAGCTTAGAAGAAGCTTGGTCACGTAGGGTGGCAGTATACAGAACCGAAACGAGTTAACAAGTGCAGCAGTAAAAGCCGTTGGATGTTACAATCGAGACAATTTCGTTAGTTCGTCGACCAACCCATGATCGACCTCTGCAGACTGGCCCTGAGTCAGTCGCACCCCAAGCTCAATTTTAAATCGCGCATAGACGAACGCCTATAGGGCGTGCTGCTCCGGAAGTCTTCCGCGCCGGATCCTACGGGTGTAGTCTATTGATACCGCGGTGTTAAATCCGGCGATTCCCGAAACAACGTTAGCATCATCGAGTTTCGGGGCTTGCAAAGGACTACGTCGGTCGGGGAGATTGATTTCATACTAGTCAGCCGTCACACATCCAAGTTAATCTAAACGGACACGGAGTTGTAGAGTGCTGCCGTACGAGCACCAGGGCAGTCTTTCTCTTTCAAAGACATTTGGTCCCTGAGGATAAGCTTCGCGGACCCCTGGTGAAGTAATGTCGGGAGAAGTAACATTGTGAAATGCGAAGCCTAATTATTGTCCCGCTCGCATCCGTAGCGTTGGCGCAATTGAAACCAGCCACGCTCCAGCCGGGGGTTCCATGCGCCATAGCCATGCTAGCCCTGTTTACTGCAGTAGATAACGTCAAACTTGGGCAAGGAGCGGATTTTCACACGTCGCTTCAACATAGGAGATCACCCTGGTGGTTGCCTAATTTTCGACTAAAATGTATTATGTGACTTGCCAAGGCGATTCAGGGAGGCCGGTGCAGATTGCAGGCTTTTAACGTGACGACTGTGGGCCCGTCGCTTTTTGACCCATAGCTCATTTTGTTCCTGGATGCTGGCCCCGGCAAGGTTTAATGTTGACTTTCTTATTGAACTTCTCCCGTTAGCCGTATACTCTGCTGCATATAGCAGAGACGACAAGAGGTACTCTTTTTGCAAGTTCCAGACCTCTACTTTCTTGTCGCTGGTGTTGAATTCTCTACGAATAGACCCCTCTTTCTTGCATATTTCGCAACCATAGCATAGGTAGTAAGCCTTTAAAATGATCTACAGCTCCCACCAGAGCTAATAATGCCGACTGTACTTTACTCTATAATTAGAGTAACCTTTAGTAAACTTAGGGTGATTTGCTAGTCATTAACCTGGCATAAACAAGCAGCCCCGTGGGGTTTAGCCCTATTAAGGTTAGCCCCTAGCCTTGATTAGATCATCTAGCTATACGGTTCCTGGTCACACCTCATTTATTTATGACATGGTCCTTAACATGGGTATGGAGAAGACGTTTCAAGTCAACAGCAAGCACCTGCACGATTGCCGGGTCTCGTGACGCCGGCGCCTTGGCGAGCAGTCAGTAGCCCACTGTAGCTGTAACGGGTCTGCGGGTGTCGAGGGCCGGGAGTGAAATGGGGCGTCTAAACCCTTCTTGTTATGCTGCTAAGACTGATTAGGAATAGGCAAAGTGATCGGATTTGTCAGCCGACGAGAGTAGTGGGGCCAGTTTGTGACAGCGCTTTCTAGCTGCAGTAGCTTGGTTGATCAGCTCACTTACGGACGGCATCTTCCTCGCCAACCTGCTCTCTCTCTCTCGATCCTTCTGCCAACCTCAAATTTAGTTCAGTATGAGCTTCAGAAGTACCAAGGCCATAAAGAGAGCCGATAGATACGGGCAAGGGCAAGGGGTCCATTTGACTGCCAACATCGAAAAAGTCTCATCCATGGACCAAGAGCATTAGACAAGCGAAGCATTGGAATCCACATTGGCCCCACTGGCGGCACGGACGAAAGGAAGAGGCCGAACTGCCCAGGCTAATGAGTTTTTTTTTGTTTTTTTTTTTTTTTCCCCTCTAACTTTACACAAGGCTCCGTCAGAACCAACAGCAGGTGTGTAACTAATGAGCCAATAGATGCTCGACCGAGGTTGCGTTGGGAAGCCGATCCGGGTGCCTGGTGTAAATGAGTTAGTTACCAAGTAAACCAGGAACCGTCCGTTGTTGCCGATTGCGGCAGGTGGTTTTTCATGAATTGTAGCCAACATTGTCAGCGAACAGGTGGCCCTGCATCCGCAGATCCCAATGATAAGCGGGAGAGCAAGGTATCAAACGGTTGATAGACTAATGAAGGTGATCTCTCTTACTGTCATATTCATCCCAGCAGCTTATTGGCGACTGCGTGAGTCAAATTTAGGTCCGTTAAAAGATGAAGAAATCGCTTACCGGGTATTATTTTGCTTTTCCTGTATGAAACGGATGCCGATGCAAAGACTAATCTGAACACGCTCACAGTCTACCTGACAACGTGTATCACAGCCTGCTAAGGGTAGAATACACATGACAGTAGATGATTACCATGCCTGACGTCCACAGAACCTAGTACGTTGGGTGAATGAATTCAAAGCGACAGGTGTCAAATCCTCCGGGATTTGCATGGAAGGCCCACTACAGGGTAACACATTGTTTTCAGGCGAGCTGACGACTACCGAAAACCTGAAGGAAATCGGTAGGACGAGCTGTGAATCCAAGCAATTCAGTTGCTCAGAATTTAGTTGTAGATGCGTGAGAATGCCCGTTCTTATTTCCAAATACTCCCATAGACAATTACGTAGGCCTTGGAAATGAAAAAAGGGTTCGTGGTGTGCACCGATGTTAGGAAATAATTACACCTGGAACGGGAGATCTTGGCTCTATTTTCCTCACTTCTGAGGAGCAACGAGGCTGTCCGACTGCAAAGGAAAAGGTTCCAGCGGCCAACTGAGATTTTGTCTTTTTAAGTTTTAACCGATCCGCTACATATTTGGCTATCAAGAGTGGTCGTTCTATAGTCGAGAGCAGAATCGTCGCTGAACACTGGATCTAAATTAGAAGGCTCCATAAGATGAGATATATATGCAAGATTTAACCCCAATAATAGAAATGTAAGCAAAGTTATGTAGAGAGAAAAGAATATCATTATGACTCATCGAAAAATAACTAAAAACTCCCCAACTCTATCGCTGCGGCGTTTCACATCAAGGAATTATGATTGCCGGCTTATTTAGCCCTTGATACGTCAGCCGTTGAAGATGGTTTTCGTTTAATTATAAAACCAATACATGGCTGTGTAGGAAGTGCTGTCGGCTCCTTTCGCCTTGCATCCGTGAGAAGCACCGCCGGCTGTCAGAACACGGTAGGCATAAGAAATTCCATGGCTACCGCCAGCATCACCAAGGAAAAGCCAGTTCACAGCACCAGTGCCTTCAGGCCCAGCGGGGGAAGAAGCAGGAGCTTTGATATCGCCGATCTTCTTTGCAACCAACAGTTGACGAGCCTTGTCGAGGTCAAAAGTCGGAACACCGGCAGCGTTAAAGTAGTGATGGCCAAGGTAAGGGATCTTCTTTGAAAGGCTTCTGATCTTGAGATCCCGTTTCTTAGGGAATGGTTTGACGAGAGAGGCTCCGGTGCCCTTTTCATTGAGATTCAGGGGGACTTTGAGGGTGTCTAGAATGTCCCCTGGGAGAGAAGCCCATTCATCCTGGGTTAGAGATGAGTGGCCTTGTCCGGGGTAGAGATGAGTGACATCATAAAGGACAGCTAGAGCACCGACGGGTGTGGGACTGGCAGCGGTATCGGCGCAGGTGTAGTTTTGAATACCAAAGCCAAGCGCGATATGCTTGAGTGACACGTCCTCAGAGGGTTCAGGAAGCTCAGAACCTGAAGCGCATGTCAGTGGATCTGAAATCATTTGCGTAGGTCTAAGGGACGGAGTTAATACTGACCACCACCATTGCTTGGAAGGACAGGGGTTGGCTTTGTGGGCATGCCACTTTGACTTGGGCATAATTTATGGCCTGGCGGCGAAGCCAGAGCCAAAGCAGCTGAAGGAAGGACGAAGAAAAACCTAGCCAGCATGGTGACAATCGGGGCCTGACTGTGTCAGATGGTGAGAGACAGTATTACGGAGGATGTGGTTAAACAAAGGAACTGACTCTCCAGCAAGGTAAACAGGGTTAAAAGATACTGTGGTCTTATATAATATTAGCAGCAATAAGAGTACCACTACATAGATGGGGCATCTTTCCGCAAGTGCTTATGTGACGGGTAGTGAACAGACTAGCGTAGAATCAAGGATAGTTGGAGTAGGCGGCCAATGAAACTAGCTTACTCGGTATAGTTGTTGTGAAATATGAGAGCCTATATACGAGCTAAGGATATGACGCAGCAAACATGTGGCACAGGTGATGTGAAACATGACTAATAGCACTTGCAGGCTAGGCAACTGTCGACATGTTGGACCTGGATGGAACCGAATTAACATGGTTAATCCCCCCTCATTTTTATATCTCGTAACTTTTACTAGGTATAGATAGAGGCAGAATGAGGGCCATCATGACCATGTGCGGTAGGGCGCCCCGCGTGGTTAATGCTCTGACGTCCGTGTTTAGGCAGGGTAAACGGTGACTGGCGCGCCCATGTTTGAACACTTACATAAGAGTCAAGATGAAGATCTTTCATAGTTTGGGCTGGGTCCTGGGAGGCTTTGCTGAAAACAAGCCTCAAGCCAACTCCTTGAGTGGTGCATGATCCCCAAAGGAGGTCCCAAACTGAAACATAATTCTCCTATTCTAAGGATTCGCCCCGTGGCCAGCCTGTAGCTTGTAGCCGTATATCTACTGGTAGCTCAAAGGGATAGCGGTGCTGCTGTAAATATAACTCCTAATTGCCGGAGCCGTGGCCCCATTCATTCCTTGCATAAGTTCCCAAAGGATCATCATCTGGTAGGCACTATCCGCGAATCAACTCAGCGCAGCCCCAGTAGAGAGAGAAAAAAGCTCGCTTCCGCTCACATCGATATGGAGAACGAAATGAACGATTAAAGGAGACATACAAATAAGCAGCGGGTGAGATTGCATAACAACATCTCTTCTTACTCAATACCGCAGAGTCGCTGTCGCATGTCGGAACTGTTGTGACAGCTCTCCCCTACTCGCTTGGCTTACTTGTTCGGTCTTCTCACGCTCTGCCATGCACATCTGTCCCTCTACACGCCCACACACGCCCTCGCAGGATGCAACACAGACGTATGTGGTAGGCGTAAACTCCCCTACGCTTGGGTGTACGCAAAAAACGGACCCTAGCAATTTATTGAGTGTGTGGCGAAAAGCCCCAAACCTCAAATAAACTCCTTTCCCTCGATTCCATGCTTGATCTTCTTCTTCCTTCCCTGGATAGAATATGCATTCCTATTACAAGATGAGCGGCTCAAGTTTAGGAACCTTATCTAGTGGTTTGCTAGGTCGTCGCTTTCCTGTCCGACTCATCTTGTCCTACATCTTCGACTGGATCATTTGCTTTGCCTTTGTCGGTATTGGAGGTTGGCTCGATCGTATTGCACCTGCTAAGCGACCCTTTTCACTTATTGATACCAGTATCTCGTGCGTCAGATATTCACAACTCCCAGTTCATGCCTGCAAGCTAACATCATTCGTAGATATCCCTTCGCCGAACATGAACTCGTCCCCGCGTACCTCCTCTTCGTCCTCGCCGTTGGCGTCCCCTTTGTCATTGTAGTCGTCGTCTCCTTGATCCTTGTTCCCGGCATGACCGTACCCAAGGGGACACCAAAGACTCTAATCTGGCA